>NNCF01127022.1:89992-164814 GCA_002313205.1 Laupala kohalensis
CACAATGTTTCAGCCTGTCTCTTATACACATCTAGATGTGTATAAGAGACAGCCCCCCGACCCCGCTTATGTTTTAGCTGATATGTTTGTCAGAATAACTTAAGAAAATGAGCCCGCGGAAGTTTCTCCATATAAGTCCACTGTGATTTTTTTGTCAAATAATTCAAAATTTTACGCTGTAAGTGTGTAGAGAATGGTTCAAACTATCATTTAAAACATTTTTTTTGGGGGGGGGTACTTAAGCTTAGTCACTCTAGCACACACACAATACCTTGATTACAATCATATTGCTGATAGAAAGAATTTAATCAATAGTTTCTTATTTTTGTTTGGTATTATTGCTGTACAATTGTACCTTTTGTGTTTAAAACATAGTTGGGGTGAGCATGTAGCAGCGTGTGATTTCTGTTGTGTAATGAAGAAATGTTGACATTATTTATCTGTGTGCTTGCAGATCTACCAGTACATTCAGTCCCGCTTCTACCGCTCTCCGGAGGTTCTTCTTGGCATCCCATATGACTTGGCCATTGACATGTGGAGTCTAGGCTGCATATTGGTGGAGATGCACACAGGGGAACCTCTCTTCAGTGGAGCAAATGAGGTATTAAGAAATGCTTCTTTCTCCTTTTGTTCTGTATAGAATGTCTCTTTGACATCTATTAGTTAAAAAAAATAAAACTTTTTATTTTTTTCACTCAATGTGTCAAAGTGGATTGTAAATAATATGCTTGTGTCACGACTCTTAATCAACCTTTTCTTCTTCTTCTTCTTCTTCTTCTTCTTCTTCTTCTTCTTCTTCTTCTTCTTCTTCTTCTTCTTCTTCTTCTTCTTCTTCTTCTATACTCTTGTGTTTTGTTAATATTTTGGGTACTTTGTATTCATATATTAGTTTTAGTTATTATCTTTGTGTTGAATTTTTTAATTTGTAATTATTTTAGTTTTTAAGTAGCAAGCCTGTGTACAGGTGTTTTTGCACCTTTATAGAAGATACAGCTTGCTGCATTTTTGTATTACTGGTGATGCAGTTTTCCAGTATTCAGTTCACCCAAATTGAAATTAAAAAACATTTTGACCTTGCTGGGTAAGAACCCCAAAGAGTCTGGGAGTTCACCCCCAATTAAATCATCTATTCAACCCTATTTTGTGTGGGGGTGGGAGAGAGTGTTTTTTTCCTTCTTTAATAGTGGTTTGTTGATTAATTTTTTATTGATTTCCAAAAATTTGTTGATAATACATTTAATATTAGTTCACATTAATATTAAATGTATTATATTTATTTACCTCAAAAGCCGAATACTGGCTAACTGTTGTCTGTACCATTTACTATTTTTGTATGCAATGGACCCATTAATTGATACTCGGATATAAAACTCAACTACTCACCAATAAATGGCCTATGTGGACCATGTAAACTCTAAACAAATAATCCATGTTCACTACTGTACACAACCCATTCTTCTACATTTTTGCAAATTTATTCTTTTAAAGGCTGCAAAATCTTTGCACAGAGCCCCCAGTTAATTTATAACTGTAATATATGGCAAGTTGTGGATTATGAATATTAATAATAAACAATGTGTGTCTAGGTGGATCAGATGAACAAAATTGTTGAGGTGTTGGGCATGCCCCCCAAGCACTTGCTGGACCAAGCTCACAAGGCGCGCAAGTACTTCGACAAGCTGCCCGGTGGCAGTGGAGACAGCAGCGGAGGCTACGTGCTCAAGAAGCCCAAGGACGGGAAGAAATACCGGCCAGCCGGATCGCGGCGGTTGCACGACATCCTCGGTGTGGAAACGGGCGGACCCGGTGGGAGGCGATTGGGCGAGCCGGGCCACTCGTTCTCAGACTACCTCAAGTTCAAGGATCTCATCCTGCGTATGCTTGACTTTGACCCAAAGACGAGAGTGACGCCTTACTATGCTCTGCAACATAACTTCTTCAAGAGGTAAGTCAAAATGAATAATCTATCTGCTGACTTGACTCTCCCAGTGTCATCTGTGCATTTAGATTGGTATCTTTGTGGCTGCTTAAAACAATGTCTCATGTTAAATACATAAATTACAACTGACGACCTCTTTATGGATAGTTACAAAATGTTTTTAATGTAATCATCCATAAAAATGTCATCAGTTGTAATTATTTATTTAAACTGAAATTATTAAACCGACCTCTTTTGTAAACAACTATTTATTACTATATTCCACAATGTTTCAGCAGTAGGTTGCTGCCGTTGTCAGGTGAACGTGTGACGATGAGAGCAACCTACTGCTGAAACGTTGTGGCATATAGTAATAAATAGTTGTTTACAAAAGAGGTCGGTTTAATAATTTCAATTTCATTATGATAGTAGATTCAAATAATGTTCATTATATATTTATCTTGATTACATGTATCAACTTACTTGAAACTTTCACCAATTCAATTACAACATATGACAATCAATATGAAATTTATTTATAAATGAAGTCATAACCTTATTGATTGCCCAGATTTGTTGAGTCACTTGAGTTTTACAGTTCCGATGAAAAACTCCAGATGCAAGAATACTTTTTTGTTAAACAACCACAAAACAAATTATATAATGAACAACCCTATCACTCTAATGTGCAACTTTGTTAATGTGCTGAATATAGATATTATGGTCTTGTATTAACATAGTATCCCGTGTACAGAACACCGTCGTTCATGAATATTCTTAACTTTTTATAATATGGAAAGATAGATAAAAATTTCATGTATTTCTGTTGTAATTTTATATATCTGGCCCGCATTTTTCAACGGGCCCGTGTTTTTCTCCGATTTTCCTTTGGGTAGAGGCAGATTTTTTTTTATAAAGCCTTGCTATGCTCTTGCCTAGAGATGACATCAATTGAAATAATTATTAACGAATTTAGTGTTATTTAAGTTACAAATTTTTCAACAATATTTTCCGAATTATTTATATGAACACGTGAAATGACTTTTCTATTATTAATTAAATACAATATTTGTTGGAATTTGTTAATACTATAACACATGTCGAACTATTTTTTATCATTAGGAGTATGTTGAAATGTTAAATCTGCCACTGCCTTAGTGCCCTTGATTGGAATTGATGGGATGGTCCCTTGCTTTGCTTCCAGAGAGTAAATTAGTTCATTGTCCTTCACATGGTCATACGCAGTTTGTAACTGCTTTTTGGACAATAAAGTTTATTTATCTACTCAGGTTCTGATCTAAGATAAATCATGTACTCGTTTATGTAAATGGACGCTAGTAGTAGAATATCACATTGTTTGACACACAGATGTATCCTCCAATGGAAGAGTCATACACTTCAAGTCATGTAACATTGCAGAAAATTATACAACATGGCTGCCTAACACATATTACCAACTTCTGCGAATTGAAGTAATATCCAAATACATATTATTAGTAGTCATTAAAGTGACTACTTCGTGTAAAAAAAAAACAAGTTAATAACACAACAAAATAGGGCACAAGGTTATATTTGTTCGATGCAGAAGGAACAGAATAGTGCCACAAGGGCAAGAGCAAGTGCATTGAATTGATGGCCAATATTGGTGACAGATTTAAGTTTTCAGAAATTCCAATGTGTTGCCAACATAATGCTGAGTACAAATATAATTACTCTTATGGACGATGGCGAAGTAAAAGTCAGGTAGACTGACTAAAAATAAATATAGAAATAAATAAATAATTTATTGTCAAGACAGTTGTTACAAACTGCCCTAGACAACGCTGAGGACAGCAAAGTAATATACTGCAACTAATGTACAATAAAGTAATTAACACGGTTAGTTTCTGTTCATTTTTTTTTTCTTTCTGAAGTTAAATTTTCTCGAAGCAAAGAAAGACGACTTCGCGCAAACATAACTCCCTTCACTGTAGGAATTACATTACATTACATTTAAAGGTTAATGAAGTATGGATGATCTTGTGTAGGACGGCAGATGAAGGCACCAACACGAGCTCGAGTGGGGGAGGCGGTGGCCAGAATGCAGGCGGTCCAGGTGGAGTGTCCACCAGCCCTGGTATGACTGTGTCCTTGGTGGACCAAGCAGGATCACCAGCCGGCGTACAAGCAGGTAAAATTCTGTGCAAACACTTATCTGGTTCATGTTGATTACCTACTGTTGACTTGCAATAACTCTCAGATCTCCTCAGAGGCCTGTGAGTTATCGCTAATTGAATAACAAGGTTGACTGGTTGAGAGGTAAATGCAGAAGCGCAAAAGAAGCATCTCGGCACGCTAAGCTACGGTTCTGGGTTCAAATACCAATCCCCTCTCCCATTTTCATTTATTACAACTTAATTAATTTGTTATCTCTTAGTATGGTAAGCAGCTATTTGAAACGTGATGCGTGTTTCATATTGTTGGATATCGATACTCATAATGTGGGCATTGAAGGAAATGTCCTTAATCTTTCTGCATGTTTGTTTTGTATTTTGTGTTCATAGTTTACAGGAAAACTGTTCACAAAAACTAACATTTCTCTACTTATATGTATGGTAATGACTCATAACAAATACTGAATTTCGTGTGATGTAGCATTTCTCAACTACTGTTTTTCTAAAATGCTAAGAACCTGCTGGCATCATAAATCTTAGATGAAATTAGATGTTCTTGCAATGAATACAACAACTTTCACTAGGGATCAAGGAGAAC
Source organism: Laupala kohalensis (assembly GCA_002313205.1). Classification (NCBI taxonomy): domain Eukaryota; kingdom Metazoa; phylum Arthropoda; class Insecta; order Orthoptera; family Trigonidiidae; genus Laupala; species Laupala kohalensis. The sequence goes on from NNCF01127022.1 coordinate 94,662, forward strand.
ACAGAATGAGTGTCAGGAATAGAAAAGTCAATGTTAGATACAATGAAGGTTGACAGTGAACTTTCATGCCTCCATAATGGATTCTCTGTAGTAACCTTATAGCAGTCCTCATGTATGGAAGACATCTTTAGTATAAAAGTTTTCTTTTTTTTTCTTCCAAAATTGTCTAGAAGTGTCGAAGAACACCAGAAGTATTTTACAACTACAATTGTCCACTGAATTATTTCTTCCAACAATTTTGTGTTGAGAAATACCTATTGTAGATGTTATGTGCAATAAGTTAAGTCAATTTAGATGTTAAGTCTTTGTTATCCCTCAATAACTTAAAAGAAACTGATGAAAATGACTGTATTCAATTCTGCAAAATATTCAATGAAGATAGAAAATAGTAGAATTTAATCCAGGAGCTTCAGTTGGTTTTTATCTTTTAGTAAAATAGCTCTTTCTTACAACCTCCTCCGGGTTACAACCATAGTAGCAGACATAGATGGTTATTCCTTTTTTTATATTTTTCTGAAAATTGAAACTTTCATCTTTAAAGCCATGAGTATCTTAAATAAAGAGATTAATTGAATTTAAGTTTTCTTTCTGAAAAAAGGTGTTGACTGGTTTAACTCACTTTTTTTTATTACAAGTCCATTTGCTTTTTAGAAACTTTTATTTGTTGTCACTTTCTTATTTCTTTTTAAGAATAACTATGACTTTAAGTGAAGATATTTAAATAAATAGACAGGCAAGAGATTATTGTTAATTCCTAATTGTGAGACAATACCTGTTTCCATTGTCAGCTGCATTATTTCTCATCAGTCTTGCTTGTGACATGACGAGATGCATGTACAGGAAATAGACTTAAGCCTGGTTCCATCTTGATGAGATGACGCGACAAACACCACAAACAATAAAAGTCGTTCTGTCATTCTTTGAAAGTCACTTTTTTAATTTTTTTTTTTTTTTTTTTGGTGATGAACAATCTGTCAACACCAGAACTATCTATACAATTTTTCTCATTACTATTGTACTTACTGCACACCATTCATGACATGTTGAATCAGTCATACGTGTGCTATTCACATGTTTTTCTGACATTACCCTTAAGAAGCGCTCTTGCAATTCAGGGTCATGTTGGCTAAGTTATACTTGGAATTCAGGCTAAGTGATACTTAAATTCTTTACAAGATCTGGGTGGGTGGTACTAGGTCTGAGTGGAAACGGTGTAAGGTGAGCGGGCGGTGTAGAGGTTAACACCCCTGCGATCAATGCAGGACTCTCGGGTTCGATTCCCAGCTCGTCTCCATTTTCACCCGACTGAAAGCTATCACACGTCTTCTCCACATGTTGGGTACATATGTATGCTTAAATTCTTTATTCACTAGAACTACTGTTGCTTGAACAAAAACATCCAATTATTGGAAGTGTTGATTTCAATTAAACTTTTTCATTCCATTTGCTATTGCTCAAGATACAATTCCTTGCGTTTCTGTCAGACACAATTTTCCTTGTTAAGTGTGAGAAATGTGCTAGCAAATGGTGCCACATACAGTTACAAGACGCACCTTCTCTCAATTGAATTTAACTCTCATTTTGCTACTTCTGGTGTAGTGTTCGTGAAGGAAATATTAGAATAAAAACTAAGATTGGACATCTTGTTCCTGTTTATTCTCTTCTTTGGCGAAAGCTCTCTCTACCGAAGATCGGTTATCCTCGGGTCCTGAGTACAGATTACACACATCATAAGAAGGTCACACAAAAAATGTGATACCTTAAAAGAGATGCATGAAAATACATGATAGATACAAAAATAATAATAAAAGATAATTAAAAATAATAACAATAAAAATGAAATTAATAATAATAGAAGAGAGGCACAAACAAGTAATACATGAAAAAAGAAGAAAAATACAGAATACAAAATTTCTTAGATTGATTATTATGTATGTATAGAATATATAATACGACAATAATTAATATTACTAATTAGAATAAGAAAGAAACATTTTAATACAGAAAATTAGAAATTAGGAAAGATAGTTGACATTATTGAAAACTGCATTCATATTTTTATATCTTAGTACTTGTATACTGTGTCATTCTTATGTTGTGGGTAATTTGTATTCCAGACCTGAGATTGACCAATATTTGTCTGAGAGAGCTCTCGTCAGTTGAAAAGGAAACAAGATGCCAAATTAAAGTTTTTATTTAAACTCTTGATACGTTTTTTGATATTGATTCTCCTTGCCTTTAGCATGCTAAACTGGGGCAAATGTCATCCAGCTGCTGTTATCACTGCTTGCTGCTGTGTAGCACACTAATTAGTATATCTTGTGACTCTGGTTAGATCAGTTTTTATTCATTTTGGAGGAGGGACAACTTTGTTGCGGTTTTTAAACTGGAGATTTTGTAATTAAGAATTGGATTTTCAAAAATAAATTTTTACTGTGTGTCTTTTTTTTTTCTTCCTAAAGATCTAACTAAATACATAATATTGTCAAAAAAGCAGTTTCATTAAGAATAAACTGGCAAAACAAATGAAAAGGAGTAACAATATTTGCTAATTAGTGGAATAAAATTCTTGTTTTAAATTTCTACGTGCTTCCGGAGATACAATATTTGTGCCTAGAATTGAGTGTGTGTGTCAACGTTATACTTCCTACTAATGAACTTGGCTGATTGGTACTTACCTCAGTGATTCCTAAACAATACACCCTTTTTTTTTCGCAAATATTTGTGTCTTTGGATGAGATACTTTGATTGGAATACTAAGATTTACTTGTATGCTGTGGTTATTTAAATTTTTATTTTTGTTCTTTTTCATACAAAAAATCTCGTCACTTGAACAGGATATTTTGTTGAGAGATTCACTCAACTTTAATATTTTACAATCAGCCCCAACAATTGGATTTTTATTGAAGTTTTTAAACATAGAAATCAATTTTTTATTATTATTTTTTGAGTGATGCATTGTAATATTTTTTGAGTCCCTGGAAAGATCCCTAAATAATTTTCTAATTCCCCAGGGGTATGGTGATTAGCCGGAAATATCTCCCGGGATTAGTTGCTCTTAGTGCAGGAGATTGTGTGGCAGCGGGTGGTGTAGCGGTCTATGCCCCTCCAATCAGTGCAGCCGATCCCGGGATCAATTTCTGTTTCATTGTAGTTGTCGCATCTCTTTCCCACACATAGGTACACGGAGGAAAGATGTGCTTCTCTAGCGATTTGGAGTCGCTGTCTTACAAAAATGGTAACCTGAGTGGTGAAGAAGTTTGTGTGACAGCAGCACAAATTAAAGCTAACCACCGCCCAGAACTCCTACCTAACTGTGCTTGTGTTTCCTTGTGCTTCTTCTACTAAGCCTTCCAAAATGTCTTCCTCTCCTCCTCCGCCTCCTACTGAGCATGTGTTGAGGCTCGTGCGTGCCGCAGATGCAACCGGTGCGGGACACCACTTCGTCACCATGCGATGACTAACCATTCGCGGGGCTCCTTCTCCACCGGGCGGAGCTCCGGACTCGACTTAGAGCGCAAAGGCTTGTGTGTAAGTTGCGCCTTTGCCTGTCCTTCTGTCTGTCAAGATGTCTTGGTGTCGCACTGTTTTGTTTTGCTTTTTATGTCTTTTTAACTTTATTTCAGACAATTCAATAATTGGTGTTTTTTGTTTTTTATTTTTAATAAAGATGGACGGAACTGCAATAATTTGTGTAATTATTGGAAGAGTAACTGTGAATGTAGCCTCTAATGGTATTGTCTAATGGTATTAATATCTTCTTAGAGGAGAATATGTATTGCAATAATTATACAAATTGCCCTTCCGCATTGATGTGCGTTTCTTTTGTTTCCAATGCTTCGTCTTTATATTGTTGTGAAAAGGCTTGATGGAATTGGAGTTCGTTTTGCATGAGAAATGGGGCTGTTTATTGGCGCTTTGTTATTCACTCTTCATTTCATTTATTACAAGAATATAAATGTTGTTCTTTTTTTATATTGAGAGAAATGATATCTTCCAATGTTGTTAGTTGCATGTCATTTAACGGGTTGTAGAGTAACTTTTTATTAAATATGTTGGCCAATGAATATTTATTTTTCTACAATTTACACACATTTATATAATTTCCTTCTACGTTCTCGTTATGCCTGAAGTCCTCTTCCTTTATTTTTTAAATGCCACTTAGTTGTTCATTGATAAAGATTAGCTAATTAATATCATCATGAGGACATTATGACAGCGTTGACAAGAATAAATATTGTTGTTCATTTCTACATGTTGTTTAAAGAAAGTTACTTAATAAAACACTTTGACATCTATCCTTCTAATGGTTCTTCAGCTTCAATGATTTTTAGGGAACTCGTCATTTTGTCTTGCACAAAATTATTTATTTCCGTTCGTTGTGCGATATGCTTTTTATTAGCCATAATATTTAAACTATTCTCTGGAAGTACTTCATGTATGATGAATTTGATTACTGTAATTCTTGTTGCTAATCTTTCTTAATACTCCAAAATTTGAATAAAATCCTTGCAGGACAGGCAGTATTTAATATCTTGCGCATCATCAATAAGTGGGCGACTCATTTTAATGTATCAATAATGGGTCTATTTTATTGAATTTGTGTCATTCTTAATAAACCTTTAGTGATATTTAATGTATCAATAATGGGTCTATTTTCACTGAATTTGTGTCATTCTTAATAAATCCTTAGTGATATTGAGCAAGAACAGATAATATTTTATGTCTCTCTCTTTAAAAATTAAGTAAAGATTTTCTGAGACCTGTTGCTTTACTGATTCAAGTAGTTTTTATGCTCTCTGTTTATGGAAGAGATAGGTTTACAATTGTTAGAGGGCAATCATTTCCTTAGACTAGTCTTAACATGTATTTTCTTTGCTTACACTGATAATTATTAAAACTGCTTCGCCATGAAAGAATCTTAAATAAATAAAAAACGATTTATTATTATTATTTTTTCCTTTTTCCACTCAGCACTGAACATGAGTATTGTAGACTACCAGTATTGAAAAAGAAATCTTGTTGGTTAGAAAACACAAAAGATCTTTTCAGTTGCTTGTTCAGGAGACTGGACTAAATGAAGCTGTCAGTCCTACATCACACAATGAGCTGATAGTTATTATAATTATGACCAACAGATTCCATTGTTAATTTTGTTTCTAGTTAGTTATATGCACGTTTCTAACACTTAATTTTGTTAGACTGCACATTCATAGGGGCAATCTTTAGAAACAAATAGAATTCACTGTAGATATTTGAAACTTAAACAGTATTTCATCACACTGTCACAAATTCTTTCTTTGGTACTAAGATATTTGAATGAAACTTTATTAGTTGTATTGTAACTAGATCAATATTTTGTTCGCTTGTTGAATGACAAAATATGAAGTGATAATGTTTGATGTACCTTTAATTTTTCTTTTATTATAATTTATTGTGCAAAATTTTAATTTTTTCTATCAGAGGAATCATTCTGAGCTACTAGATCTACTTTGGCTAATTTTTGTAATTCTTAGGTACTATCATGTAAAAAGTGTATTTCCTACATATGATTTTTATTTGTCTCTGGATAATCTTTAGATGTTAAAGTTGTCTAGTTACTTTTTACTGTTTTAATTTTCTGATTAATAATTTTATCATTTTCTCTCTGGATATAAACTTGTTAATTTATAAAGTGTTCACTTTTTACACCGTTATTGTCAAACCCTTTGAATGTTGTGAGAACTCTGTGACCATAAAAGCATATTCTGCTTTGTATCTTAACTTCAAAATAGCTGTATGAGGTGTTACAGTTTATTTAAATCTTGTCTCTCTTGCTGGAATCCTACATTAATTTTTGCTTAAGTGGTTAATTGATAACATCCCACTCTGCGAGTTTCTTCAAAGGTTTTTCCTTGTGGTGACTTCTTTAATTGTCCTTAAAATCAGATTATAACACAAGACTGCACTGTTATATACAGTGATTAAAATATTAAATTCCTTAACAAATGGTGTGAAAGAAATGGCTGAACAAGTTGTGCTCTGTGGCATTTCCAGAATTAATAAATCTTCGTAATTACTCAGTGAATATGAAGTGTTATATATTTATTTATTTGATTAATGAACAGACTTTAGGCTCAGTTAAATAATTATCCTCTTTTAACATATACAGTTCACATTAATTTAATTAAAATCATTAAGTAACAAAGTTTTCGCTTGATTCTTACAACTGTAAATATCTGCACTGTGCAGAGAGAGGATTTCATTTATATTTCGTAGTCTCAGTATCTGGAAATCTGAGAATGATATTTGTACAATGTCCTGTGGTTTTGTTCAGCAAGGGGTTTATTTCTTCTCAGCTTGTATTGGTTTGAATTGTAAGAGAATTTAGAGTGTAAAGGGGCACTGTTAAAGTAGTTATTTACTATCTTGTACAGTGTATGAGCATATTTATATTTTCTAAATGATTCCAGAGTACTGAGATAAGTATAATTAGCTATCTCAGTGTAATCATGTGTGTATATCATAATTTTAAACTCTAGATTATAATCATGTTCATTGTACTTGTGTGTTGAATGATAAGACTGATATGACGCTATCCATCCTTGTTCCCTGTATTGACATGTGTGGCTAATGATATTTCCGTCTTCTTCTTTTCCCTCTAGTTCTGAGCGGAAGGGCGCGGTCCGACCCCGCGTCGCTGCTGGCAGGGCTGGCGGCGGCGGCGGCAGCTGCGGCTGCTGCTGGGGGCGTGGCGCCCGTCCCCCACCACCTCCACGCGGCGGCGGTTCAACAGCAACAGTGCATGGCGATGGACTGCGAACCCACGCCGCCAACACAAATCCTCTCGCCACCCAAGTCGGGCTTCACAGCGCATCACCATCCCGTGGTGTCGCTGGGCGGCGACCGCTCCGGCGGGGGCGGGGCAGGGGGCGGCTCTCGGCGCTACGGCGCGCCTCAACCGCCGCCCCCGCCCCCGGTGCCACCACCCCATCACGACGCTGTGGCGGAGTACTACGCGCGTCTGGACTGCGCGGCGGCTGCGGCGGCGGCTGCTGCGGCGGCCGCGGCGGCCCAAGGAGGCGGTGGAGGATCAGGCGGCGGCGGTGGAGGGGGTACCGTGGTCGGCGGCGGCGGAGCGTTGGAGCTGCCGCGGTTCGCGGGGGCGGCTGCGGCGTTCCATCACGCGTACGCGGTGCCTGGAGGCGCCGTGCTGGCGTCGGCCCCGCCTCCATTGCCGCCCCCGCCTTTCCATCACGACGGCAGACACCATCCGCCGCGCGGGGGCGGAGGAGGCGTGGTGGGAGGTGGAGGCGTCGGAAGTGTGGTGGTGGCGGCGGCGGGTGCCGGCGGGGCCGGTGGAGTGGCGCCCATGGGGAGCGGAGGGGACAGCAGCGATAGAGAGGACTCGCCGATGGTGGGCGTGTGCGTACAACAGTCGCCTGTCGCCAGCCACTAGCTGCGAAGCCCAGATGTAATAACTGTTATAAGCAGGGATATCTTGTGAAAAATCTCTCTCTCTCTCACACACACTTTCTCTTCTTGTCCTCTTCTCCTTCGTTTATTGTTGTTCTTCTTCATCTCCTCTTCTTCCTCCTCACGGCCTTGTGCTCTCCGTCACAATGAGATGAAATGGCTGCAATGTTTGGATTGCGAGCTGTCGATTGAAGAGAAGAAACTGGCAGAGTTTCGCCGCAGCTTCCCCCTCCCCCATGTTAGTTTCCTCATCTTTGTTCCTCGCTGAATCCTATCATCTTCCTCCCTCTCCACCCCATCTCTGTGAATCGTTGGCCCTCAAAGTGTGAAGTGGAGGCAGCAACATTCTTCTTCTTCATCGTCTTCTGGTGACTATGACAATGATGGTTATTATTATTAATATTGATATTTTGTGCTGCGAAGTGCTGAAGAGATGATGCTGTTGCCGCCGCTGCTGCTGCTGCTGCTGCTGCTGCTGCTGTTGTTGCCAGGGACGTACGTGCTTAGTGTGCACCAGTGGTTCGACTACGGAGAGCCAAGGGACCTTGGACACGTCACGGGGAGGGTACAGTCAGTATACAGATATATAAATATATATATATATACATACAAATATGTATATTGAGAATCTTTTATAAGAAAAAAGTCATAATAATATTAATAATAATTGTATCTATACATAAGAAGAATTATTATATATTAAGGGAAGTGCTGAAACTATTCAGAGTTGAACAGTGTTGGAGCCCTTTGATTTGTTTGAAGAGGAGGAGACTAGTGAGGAATGAATTGTGATGGCTGTAAACGTCGTGCAAGTAGAAGAAGATGACGACAGCAAAGGAGAATGAGGCATCTAGAGGAGAGTTTAGAAGTGTTTTGCTTCCGTGTGCGCTGCGATTGACAGTGAACTTAACCTGTGCGAGTGTTTGACGTGCGTATGTTATGTAAATGTATCACTAGAAGAGGAGTGTGGAGTTGATGTCGAGGAGATGGAGGAATAGTTGGGACGAGAACGAATCAGGGAGAAGAAGAGGAGAACAAGCCAGCTTGAGAGAAAGAACTGGATGTATGTATGAAGTGTGTGTGCTCTTGCCGCTGTTCTATTTCACTTTGTACAATGTAATGGCGAGGAAGATTGCTTAAGGTGATTGTTAGGTTCTGTACAGTAATATTAATATTTATCTTATTTTTGGGTCTTTTTTGTTTTCTTTTTGGCAGGAATGTATTGAATTGCAGGTTCCTACTATTCTTGTCAAAAAAAGATGGTTTGTGAAAGGAAAAAAAAAAAGAGGTTGGACCCAGAAATGAGTATGTACAGGACAGGTGGTGTTGATTGTGCATATAAGTAAGTAACGATGATATTGGAAAGGATTTTAGTTGCTCACAAGATCCAAGGTATAAGAGCTGGAGTCGTGCTAGGGCTAAGGCTACTGGTGTAAAGTGGAACCGCGTTGCCAGTACAGTCAGTTTCTGTATTTTCATTGTTTTGTCAAGTGACAATTGTCTGACATTGTCTGCCTATCTTGTTGAGCTACTTCAGAATCCTGCTCTGGTTTCGTATTGGTAGGTGCTGATCTCGCAGTGAGACCAGTGCAAAGTTCACGAAGCGACTCTTCAAAGTAGCTGGTGCAGAAGTGATAACTAACACCTTTTTAAGAAGTTTGTGTTTCCAAAGTTCTGCTCACTACTCGGAGTTTGTTGGAATATTACTTGGTACTGGTGCAATATCCTACAGTCTTTTTTTGTTTTACACAAGTTTTTTTAATTTATTTTGATACGCACGCGTTTGCTCCGAGTTGTACAACTGACCAGCTCTGTCCATGGTTCTCGTTATGTTTTTGTTTTGGATTTATTTTACATGTGTACATACATAGAGGTCACACATTCTGATAGAAGAGGAACGCACTCTGACGTATGTAGACACTCCACGCAAACACACATTCAGAAAAGAAAAAAAAACCTCTCCTCTTTATTTTTAATTTTTTTGTTTTGTTTTGTTTCATTTTAAGAATTAGATCACCCGCAGTTATCCTGGTTTCAAGTTATTTTGACTGATTTTGTGTTTGTACTTTTTTTAGCACAGGCATAGTCCCTTCTGTTTAGCAATTTATTGGTGAAAAATATGCGAACTCGTACACATTTATAGAAATTTTATACATACGTACTTCCCCTATCACAGGTTGCTGTAAAAAGAAATGAAATAAAATAGGGTAACTTGATTTTAATTTTGTTGTTACTGTTTGGTTAGCTCATTGTTACCCCTCCATTGTCCTGAACGCTAATCCTCCTTCTGCGCTTGTGCGATTTTGGTAGGCTTTAGTTGCTGTTTAATTCACCTCGAGACTCGAACCCGTAGACTTTTTCATTTTTATTTTAAAATTGAAGAAATACGAATTTGTGTGTGTTGTCTTCACTTATGCAGGATCCGGAAGATTTTACCAAGATTTGGATTTTTTCTTTCCATAAATTTTTAAGTCCTAATGAGTTGGTGTAGCTGGGAATGACTTGATCGAAAAATCTCTTGAGAGAATGCTTTGATTGATTGACCAAAGCTTAAGTGAGTCTGGCCTTTTGTGTAAGCACCTCGTAATACTCAGATGAAGCTTGCTTGCTTTTTTTTTTGTTTTGCAGCTGACAAAATTGCGACAAAGCGACTGAAGGCAACTTGCTGGAAAGGCGAGGTGTCAGTTGATGCGATTAGTCCCTCATATCATTTATGGAATAGTTGATAATATAAATATTTAAAAAAAAAGAGGTTTTGACTTAGTGACTAACTGCTTTTGTGCAGTTCATGCCGTGTGGTTGTTGGAGTATTGAATGTTTTGAAAGATTGTTGCACCTGTTTGATGTATTGGACAGGTCAAATCCTGTTACCGTTGTAAACTGTAAAAAATAATAATAATAATAATAATAATGAACAATTGAAAAATTATTTATTGAATATATACTTTACTGTTCTAAGCTAGGATTAAAAGAATATTCAGAGACCTGCTGTATCCATATATATGTTATCTATACTGACTATATCATATGGTGAAGAAAGATACGCATCAGCTGACATCTCCGAGACTTGTGAATTTCAGTTTGTGTTCCCTTGTTTTGTATCTTCGTTTCGTTCGCCGAAGTACTGTCCAGAGCTGAAGGAGACCCTTTAAGAAACATTATGAATTGGATGAGAATGTAATGGCAGCACTTGCATTTGAAATAACCAGATTTGGCTGAAATATTCAGCATATGTACTGTTGTGTACGTCACTGTAAGACAATTGGCTAGGAATCTGCATTTCACATCTACTAGCCTGGCTTCACATTCCTGGCCAAGGGAACCAAACGGAGATTCAAAACAAACTTGTATTAATGCTTGCTATGTTGTCACAACCATTGACAAATAATGTTTATCTGGGGAAAAAAAGTACTGGCTGATTTCCGTGTGTGTAAAGAAATAATAAATATATTAATAAAACATTTTTCCGAGGATTATCCCAGCGGCGTGCACACACTGGGGAGCTGGTTCACTCTGTTTCGAACTGTTCGACATCTGGGGTGGTGACTGCTCTTTGCAAATTCAGTTTTTATGTACAGGAAGGAACTAATTCTTGGCGGAATGTTAAATACCGCTGACAGTTTCAAAGTTGGTTATATCCAAATGTATACTCTTTAATGTTTGTATGAAACTGTTTCCAAATGTGTGTACCAGCTTTCCATTCCAGAGATGTAGGCCAAAGACAGAGTTAGTCCCAAACTCGAAAGCATAATTTGTAGCAGCTATGTTTGGCAAGTAGAATTCCACGGTGTTGACGGTATGGGGCAGTGTGAACCACTTCTACGCTTGTTAAATGGCTGGTGCTACATTTGCCCAGTCTCTGTACAGAGTCTAATTTTAAAGAAAAAAAATTAACAAAACCTCAAAGAGGGGATGCTGTTGTTGAAATATATATTGAAAGAAAGCTAAAAAATAAAAATAAAGACAATTGAGGAGAAATACGAGGAGTACATGTGTGTATACCGCATTGTTCAACATGTCTTAATTTATGTGAACGCAGACGTGTGATGAGGATGATGATTATGACGATGAAGATGATGTATATAGGTGAGAGGTATACTGTGTAATGCTGCCCAGTTGTTTTACACTGTTACTTTGAAGACACTCTTCTCTCTTATAAACCATTTGTTGGTGACTTGCTATCTACAGCTTACTGATCTTTGCCATTATTATTATTATTATTATTATTATTTGTACATCCTCTGATGTCTTTTAACAGGGTATGTTGTAGATAGTAAACTGTACACTGCGTAGAGAAAATACAAAATAAAAAGCACCCTGTGCTCAAGTTTTTCCACAATATTTTGTAACTTCTTCTTCTGTTAAAATAATGTACCAATTATCTGTTTTTACATGCTAAGAACTTCTCGACAAGTGTTAACAATTGATTACAGACCTACTTGCTAGACTCAAAACGGCCATCTTAGTTTTGAGAAGATAATTCATTATGTTAGTCTGTTTCTCTGTTAAAATTTATCAGAGGCCTATAGTCAGTCTTATTGAAGCAATTTTATTTCTTTGTATATGTGTGTGAATTCAATGATAATGATCAGAGAATAATGGGAAATACATTTTAAATTCTCTTAAGTTTTTACATTGTAAGGATTAGACACATATTTATTAATGTATAGTGTTATTTCAGAAATTAGAAATTTTTTTATACATAATGATTTGTATTTGTGCTTTTTATGCCAGTTACAAAAAAATGTGGACCAATAGTATCGACAATGTTTTGTAGAGTGTAATTTATTTTAAATCCAATGTTTCGTAATTACTGTAAAATATTTTTTAGTAATGATTGTTTCCTTAAAAAGAAGTATCAGCAATGTAAGATTTTTATATTTATTTAATTACAGATTAAGAAGTGCAATTTCAATTATATTGCTAACCATTATTCTTCCTTAATTAGAGATTAGTATTTCTTTAATTTTGTATTATAAACCTTTATAGACAATACAAATTTGCAAAAGGTTTTCGCTGGAATGCTGGGTACACAAAATGTGTGTGATGCAAGTTCTCTTGTGGGTACGTATTTGGTTTCCAGCGTTCATTCCTTAGCCTGTAAACAGACAATTGCTGCATTTGCGAGGGGAAGAGCTAAGTCATAGACAAACCAAATACCTGGGCAGCATTACCTGTTACATCATGAAAAAAACTTGTGATTTTAGACTATTTATATGAAAGTGTAGTTTATTAGGTGATATAGTCCTCCAGGATAAATGCTTACCTAGGATAAATGCTTTGGAAGGAATCATTAAGAAGACACTTTAAAAAGCAAGCTGGTGCATGTTGCGGCGTCACCTGTATAAAGGCCGCCCGGGGCAACGGCGCATTCCATCACAAACCACTACTTGAGCCCTTCCTTTGTCTAACTATCGAGGCCACCTTTTTGATATATAACTCGGTTCTTTTCGAAACAGATGCGGCCTTTGTGGTGGAATGGGCGGAAGGTAGAGCGTGTGGAAGCTCCGTTTCCCGAGAGGCCTCGAAAGTTGTGACAACCATACAGATGCAGGATGTATGGGTTACGCATGGGGAGGATCCCTCCCTGAGAAATACCTTTTCCTGGCTTTTTGTTAAATAAAATGAGCAAGACTTTGTTGCAAAGGGTGTTGTTGTTGTTTCTGCTTCTTTGTCTCTCTTCCTATTCCTCTCTCTCTCTCTCGGCTGCGAGGCGGCTCCCGACATTTTAACCCATTAGAAATTAACTCTCTACTTTTAGGTTGGATTTAGTTTTATTGTTAATATCTTTATTTCTACTTGTTCTCTGAGACTTCCAGAAGTTCATTGTTGAATATCGATCATTTTCCATCAGTATCTTATTTTATATTTTGTTGTTTGAGTGAAGGGGTAGTAGTGTGTTGTTGAAGTACATTATCATGGTGGCGTCACAGCGTTCACAAAAAAAATAAATGTTTGTTGGATAGAGAGAATTTGCAGAGAGGGTGATGAGAGGCTTTGGATGACAGTGATTAGGAATTGGACAGTGTAGGGCAATGTGACGGTGCGCAGCTACAGGAGAGAGAGCGGAGACACTTGGGTAAAAAATATTTAGTTCCCTTACATTTGGAAAATTGTTTTGAAATTTATCGTAGTGAATTTAATAAAATTAATTTTTCATCGAATATAGGTAAATTTAATTTTCCTATTCTGTAGTTATATTACCTATCTTGGTAAAATGTCAAAACAAAAATTAACATGTTTTTGGAGGGTGTAAAAAAATTGTCATTGAATGCGCTACTGGGACGATGAAAATAATTCAACCCTAGTGGTAGCAAAAATTCTAAGAATATTTAGACATCAATGGGTAACCCTTAAATCAGGATTTTTCGTTAAAGTTTTGATCTGTTTATAGTGTAACTTAAAATAAGGAATACAGTAAACTTTGTTTTGGGAAAATTCAGAAAACTATCATTTTTTGCTATTTCAGTAGGCTTCAAGCTTACAGGTCTTTGTCTTCTTTTTGCCGATAATTGTAAAAATTTCATGTTAGTTAATTTTGCCATAAAATTATTTATCTAGAATTGCAGTTTTTCTGATTAGCACAGTGTTTGTGACAAACTGTCCTGAAAAATGGCTATCAATAGGATTAAAATTTACTATTACCTGTTTCACAATTTCCAATGAAATATTTTTGTTGCTTTTAGTAGATTTCTACTTGGGAAACCCATGGTATGTTATGAAATTTTATTTCATTCATAATTTTTTTTCTTCTTTTAACATAGAAACCTGGCTTACACCCATACATAATGATAATGAACATTAAGATCTGCATGGCTCAGTAAGTGCTATCAGTACAGAGCATCTTCAAACAAAGAATTCTTAGATAATCAGTTAGTTAAATTAGTCCTCAATGTGATGTTTTCTCTTCTTTTTTTTACAGTAAAGACTATTTATTTATTTGTTAAATCACTACACTCCAGCAAGTAACTAACATTCACTTTATAAGAAACTTCAAGGGCACAAAAAATTGTTTAAAGAAAATATATGAAAAAGCTAGATCTAAATTTTTCAAGGGCCTACAAGAACATGGGGTCTTGGATGTGTGTTTGCTAGACCCTGTATTAAAACAACTCTGCTCGTCAAACGTCATGCAGAGGCATAGTCTTCAAGTGTAGAAAAAAAATTTAAGAATTATAACGAATCATTGTGAATTATATGAATTTTTTTTTAGTCTTTCTCCATAAAAATTGAATGAATATTGTTTATTTCGATTTCAATGAACTCCTAAGGAAGTACTTTCTCTTTTATAACAAGACTGCATGTGCGGGGTGCAGATGAACCCCCCAATGAAAAAACTAGAGAAACCTAACTAACGTATGGGTTTAGGTAAGATGTGACAGTTTCTTTCTACATTTTGTACTGCTCACTTGCAAGACAGAATGGGTAACTTTACTATAAAAACTCTATCTTGTATTGAGAGAAACTTGCAAATGTAATTTTAAAAAATAATATTTTTTAAATAAGGAATTTAATTAACTGGGAAAATATAGCGTTCCCTATTGCTGTAGGCTTCAAGCTTGCTGGGTAACCTGTATAGGTATTTTGCTGATAATCATAAAAAAGTATGGCAAATATATGTTCACCTGAAATACCTGAGTTTTTCCGGTTTGAACGTTAACAAGAATTCAAAGTTTTTGCAACGCAAATATATTGAAATAATTTATTATTGTTTCAGACTTTATTAATTGTATTATTTTTTTGAATGGTGTCATACATTCTCTTCAGTATATCCACTGATTAGCCTTGGTTGTGACAACCTTCACATACATTTTCCACATGAGCTTGTGTCCGTGCTTATTGGATAAAACAATAGGAAATTAAAACGTGGAAAAAAGGCCCACAACACTTCACATAAAATTACCATGCATGCTGAAGACAAGTGTTTCTGGGCATGTGTAATGTAAAAAAACAACCTGACACTCTGTGATGCCATTGTATTGCGGACTAGGAAAAAGAATGAAGCAAATGGATGAGTCTTGGAACTCCAGAAATTTAATGTGCAATATGGCAGGTTTGACAAGACAATTTTATTTTTATAATATGTATCGACCCGGGATGTGTTGCACCAGCATGTCCACTTATGGTTTAAGTCATGTTAGACAATATTTTTAGAATCTGAAGGTAGATGTTTCCGAAGACAACGTTTGTAAAGTATGAACTATTGTTCATTAGCAAGGTAGTGTAGGGGGAAAAAATCTGATAGATTTTCAAGTGTAATATCAGATACACAATTCACATTTAAATATTTTCTTCTGGATGCTGATGTTCCTGCAGGATCACATGCCTCCAGACTAATGCTTGAAAACTACATCACAAATGTTAAATTTATGTCCTTTTTTCTTCTTCATTTATAACCTTGGATGAATGGATTAGGATTCAAGTTTCAGAGGAAGTTCCTGAAGTGTATGATACTGTGCTAAGNCGCTGATGTTCCTGCAGGATCACATGCCTCCAGACTAATGCTTGAAAACTACATCACAAATGTTAAATTTATGTCCTTTTTTTCTTCTTCATTTATAACCTTGGATGAATGGATTAGGATTCAAGTTTCAGAGGAAGTTCCTGAAGTGTATGATACTGTGCTAAGATCTTTAGGTCACAAGTGAGAATGAGGATTTGAGCAGCCACTGTACTAAATAAACTTGTGTTTCATGTAAGTATTCTAAAGATAGTTGAATTTGAATAATTAAAATAAAACAAAAGAATTGAAAACACATACTCTTCAATTTTTTGGACTTCTGGGTTTTGAATTGTCAGTCCCTTGCTTGCACTTGAAATACAATCACATCAATTCCAATTAAAGGGTCCAAAGATCGTGGTGGATTTAGCATTTCTATTCCTCAAAGTGCAATTATGACAATCGAGAACAAATATAGTAAGCGAATTCTTATTATAAAAATAAAGTCAAAGTTATCCCACGATGGCTTCACTGACCCTTGGGGTTTGTGAACGACAGAACTCCACAATTTCTATGATCTCAAAGGGCTCTAATGACCTTTATGTTGGCAAACCCTAAAGAAAAAATCTATGATCTTGGAACTTGGAGAAAAGATGGTCTGTGTCTCACTTCAGCTCCTTTCGCCTCTGGAGGGATCCAGTACACTTTATAGCAGTCTGAATAGGACTGGATGTAAGTCTACATGAAGAGGTATGTGGATCGAACCCAGGCCGTTCAGCGCTCATTCCACTGACCCTAGCCGACAATTAGTTCTAACACTTTCAGAGTATTTAAGGAATTTTATTTTCAATAATTTGCATAACGCGTAACAGATATTAAACAAATACGTACTGGGAGGAGCCACGTACTGTTGCCAATTCATTGAAATGTTCCGAAAATTTTGGAAATTAGTCATATGTATAAAATTGATTCAAATTTCAGAATTAATGCACTGGGTGTCATGGATGAAAATAAAATGTTTTATCCATTTGCTTATCTCGGGGCGATAGAACCCCTGGGATAAAATCCCGGGGATTCTTCACTCCTCATCGGCGGGCGCGATAGTAATTAACATCTCAATTTTTTATCGATTTGTGAATACCGTGGATATTTGAACATCGCGCTGACTGGACGCCATATTGTAATGGATTTACGCTTCCAAAAATGGCGTCACTATTTGTACAACGCGTTGGCGCGTCTAGTAAACGATAATGTGTTTATTTTGAAAGATCGGTGTTTAGTTTCGAATTTCTGTTCGTTTGCACATTCATTCGGAATCTACGACAGTTTTAGTGGCGTCATGATTATATCGCATTAGAGTAGTTCCGCTCTCTGAATTATACAATTATGGAGTGGAACAAAGTAGACGAGTTTGTTGTCCTGTCAACCTATCAAGAAAAACTGTAGTATGAGTGTATTCGAGTTGGTTGGGGAATTATGTTTACAAATTTTTGATGCCGAATTTGCGAACGAACCATGGAATCCGAATTTACCCAAGATACGCCGCAAAACGTTAAGGAAGCTCAGGTCAAAATGTTTCGAAATCCTTCTCCACAAAGATTCAATTCCAGGTTTGTTGATTTAAATCGAAATAAATGCATGATAACATATCAGATGTACTTTTGAAAAGTTCAGTCAGAAGCTTAGGAAATATAATTTTTTGATTCCTGGTAATTTAAGAACTGTCGGTCAAATATCATTGATTGAGGGCTTATTGACAGTTGTGTTTCTTGCTTTTACTAAGAATGAGTTAAATTTTGTGTGAACGTTTTCAGGTTAATTGCCTTTACATTACTCGTACCAATAAAACTTTTGAAATTGAACCTAACCTAACCGTCTCTTATGTGTATCATGTTGTAATCCCAAATAATCCATAAGTACGTTTGAATGCCTTACTTGGGCTTTAGACTAATATTATTACATTGCCTCGCATGCTTTAGCGTTTCTTTTAATTTCTAAACATAGTAATAAACTAAGTATTAATTAATGTTATGATTCCACAAATATGTAGTTTGAAAATGCATGTTTCTTTTCTGATATGACAGGCTTCATATTATAATTTTTATATTATAATATAATTGATTAATGTCTGTTAGATTTAAAATTAGATCTGCAAGTAATAATAGTTTTTTTTTAATCTTCATTATCTCCAATATTGCTGAGCATGAAACTAGCATTACGTTGAGTCTGGGGAACAATTGTTTTAAAAAATTATTCTGGGAAATGGGGAATGGAATAACTCTTACAACACGTAAAATGTACTAGAGAAAAGCTAGTACCTTCTCTATTTTGAATATTTATCTGTGAGCTCTGGAGTACTAAATTATCAAGTTCAATCCATAAGTATTATGTAAGTCTGTACCAAGTGAGGTTGAGAAACCGAGGTTAAAGAAAGGAAACATGTAATGTGAGGTAAATAGAGATATTTTGGGTTTTATTGGTCTACTTGCCTTATGGACTGCTCTTAGTGGCCATGGGAAGACTCAGTTGTTGGGTTGGGACATTTAAGCCATTAATTCTATTGTTATTATTAATCTCGATTTTGAGTGATTTTTATAGCATCGATTAATAAGAAATATTTTCAGAATAATTTAAAGATATCATAATGGTCTGTATTTGTTAAGTTACTATTCTTTCATAAGCTGTTTAAAATAAAATCTTTGCTTCTCTGTTGAAGTAGGTTTGCCAATATTGGCTTTTGTGCTATGCCTGTTGAAGTGTTTTAATTAGCTGTAGGGAAATTGCTTTTGGTGCCCTTCTTCCCCACCACTTAACAGCAACAAAACTAGAGGAGTTTGTATAAATGGTTATGTTCATATCTACAATTATGAGCTTAATATGAAAAAATTATAAGCAAAATTTGTTTTACATTTTAATGAAGCCATATACAGAAGGATGAAGAAGTTGCTAAGTGTTTACACAGAAGTACTGGTTACATGGTTTATGGGCTGTATTAATAAAAAGAGAGGAGATACACAATGGGAAAACGAATAACAAGTCATTTATAATTGGCAATATTTTGTGTGTCATTTTCAAATTCTGGTGTCACCGTACCTGGTGGACAATCCTGTGAAATGGTAGAGAACCAGTAGTTTAAAGTTTTGATAAACTCCTTCCTTCATGTACCAATGATATCAGCAATGTCGGTCATACCCTTAACGCTACAAAGGCAATGTCAAAACATCAATGTGGTAGTTTGTAGTAATATAAGATAAAATGTTTCTGGACAGCTGTCTTCAGACAACATGAGTGCAAAAATAATCATTTCCTCTGGTAGGTCATTCCTATTGATGTCACACTCGTCATCATTGCTCAAAGTGGATGAGAATTTTACTCTGTTCTCAAATGTTCTATAGCCCATGTGGTGGCCCAATGGCTAGCATTCTTGCTTATCACTAAATCACTTTGTGTTCAATTCCCAGTGAGACCAGAAAACAAATTTGTTGCTTTTTACTTCAATGTCCCATTTCATGTAGCTGTGACTACTGAAAAGCGAACCCCCTTCTTTCTATGCTCCTCCTACTACTTCTAGTATCATTAATTCTTACTATTACGAACTACTCTTGCTAACACCTCCACATATGCCAAGTTGTTGGTAAACCTAGGTAACCGACCTACCTTATTCAACAAACCCTGCCAACCTCATGGTGTCGCCCCATGTTCATAAGCTTCAATACCTCACTACATTTTCCATTTACAAATACTGCAATGAAAGAGAAAATGTTATATTTTTCACAATTCTCGTGTAAGCGAAAAAATAAGTTATTAATTTTGGACGCATTGTGGATTCGCAAAATCTCATCCGCATTCGTCAAAGTATTCTTATAATCCCACCCATAAGCATATGGTTGCGCTAGAGAGAGTCGAGGAAGAAACAGTGCCACTCGGGCAGTCCACCTATATTTACTTATCGTTCCGTGCCCCACAGGTTGCTCAGGTGGCAGTGTTGTCGCTCTTCACCAAGTCATCTCCGGTTCGATTCCCGGTGGGGCCAGAAAATTTGTAGCTTTTCACATTAATGCCCAAGTTCATACAGCTGTGACTTCTGAAAAGCAAACCTTCCTTCCTCTTTCCAGCTCCTCCTAGTATTACTAATTACTCGACAGACTCTAGCTATTACTAACTACTTCTACTAACCCCTCCACGTGGGCCAAATCCAGCTAACCGGTCCACCTACTAACAAAGACCTACCACCCAACTCCTACATCCTATCGCTCCAAGAAGATAAGCTTCAATAGCGCGCTACATTTCCCATTTACAAATATTGTTGTTCCGTGCTGAGCCGGATGCTAGCTGCAGCCGATCTCCTCCTCCGACAGTACTCTTTCCTGGATCACATTGCGGAAATGAATTGCAATCCTGACACGGAATTGACCCTTGNGGAAATGAATTGCAATCCTGACACGGAATTGACCCTTGTTAATAATTCAATTCTCGGTCCTATACTCTTTTTATTGTATGTGAACGACATATCCACATCAGATTGCAAAATGGTTCTTTTTGCTTATGACACTAATTTACTATGTAAACACGCCAACGCTCAAAACGTTTTGTCTAACCTTTCGACTTGGTTCCATGCAAATCGTCTCAATGTAAACACTGACAAAACAGTGTCTATGTCATTTCACAATAGTAGCACATAATCTTTACCCCAGGTTTCTCTTTCTTTAAACGGAACACAATTAAAAACTGTTACGAAAAGAAAATTCTTAGGTCTCCGCATTCAAGACAACCTCAAATGGAATTGTCACTTTGACAATCTTAATTCTCAATTAAGCAAATTGTGTTACGCATTCCGAATCTTGTTTAACGTAGTTAGTCCACGTATTTCCCGTTGCGTATATTTTACAAATATTTACTCCCATTTACGTTACGGCATTATATTCTGGGGCAATTCCGGTCAGAGTACTTAAACTTTCAGAATTCAGAAGAGGGTAGTTCGGATAATTTGTAAATCTTACCCTCGACACTCTTGTAAACCTTTATTCAAGGAATTAAATATCTTAACGCTTCCCTGCATTTATATTTATGAAACGGTCGTATTTGTTAAGACCGAATTACTGAAGTGCCACCCTTTCTTTATACGAAACAGTCTCGTTCACGAACACAATACTCGCAATAGGAATAATATTCATCGCCCTAGAATGTCAACCACTCTTTGCTAAAAAGGACCGCATCATTCGGGAATCGTTCTATATAATTCCCTGCCCAAGAATATAAAAGATATTTTGAAATTGAATCTCTTCAAATCCGCGGTTAAAAACTACCTCCTGCACCAGTGTTTCTACAATGTAAAAGAATTTATTGATTTTAATAAAAGTTAAATCCGTCTTGTACTTTATCACGCCATTGCTGTATTACTTTTAAAATAACTTATAACAATTCAAAAACTATTTTCTTGCATGATTGTATTGTCTTATGGCTCATATTAATTTAGTTTCATGTGTACTCAAGGTTTTGTACATTATTTCTGTAGCCCCATCCTGGCCCGGGTTTTTCTCCGGTTTTCCTTCGGGTAGAGGCGGATTTCTTATACATGTTCTCTAGGCTTTGGCTAGGGGAGCGTTTATTGAAACAATTAATCGTTAATTTAGTGTTTTTTTCAATTCTTATGATTTTTCAACACTTTACTCAGAATCATCTAGTTCGATAATAATTTGTACATTGAAAATAAATTTTTTGTGTTAAATTACAAACATGTAAATATTCTATTAGCATTATAACTCGTAGCTAACTTTTTATCTTATCTAGGAATTTTTGCTGAAATTTTTCAATCCGCCTCTGCCTTAGGGTCCTTGATCGGAATTGATGGGATTGTCCCTTGCTTGCTTCCGGAGAGTAAATTAGTTTATTGTCCTCCACGTGGTCATACGCAGTTTGTACTGTTTTGTTTGACAATAAATTTATTTATTTATTTATTCAATTTTGATTTTGTCTACCTTGGAGAAAAATGTGTCCAACTGACGACCCAAGGGGTTCCCCACCAAACATTTGTGACGGCCCGGGAGTTATAGTACACTTTACTTCAAACGTTGTGGGGTGGGGGGGGGTCCACAACTTTGTGTTATAAATGTATGCTGTCAAAATTAATCATTGACGTGACGTATCCGGTGAGAGAAAATAGAAAATTTGCTAACTACCGCCAGTCCGACCGGTACAATTGCCTGGGATCCTATGTGGCGACCACACCCCTTCCTCCAGGTCTAGGTTTTCAAGGTCAAAAAAGTACTTTTTGCTCGCTTTTGTACTACCTCCCCTTCAAAAAATTTTATATTTTCTTTGGTGTCATTTAAAACCACGTTTAAATAGTACGTTGCGTCATTTATACGTTTGGCGTAACCAGTGTTACGGCGAAAAATGAGTTTTAATTGGCGGACAAAATCTGAGGAAGTTTTTGACTGTCAAATATCGTGTTTTTCGTTTTCAACGGAACCCCGAGGCATTACAATTAAACNATCTGAGGAAGTTTTTGACTGTCAAATATCGTGTTTTTCGTTTTCAACGGAACCCCGAGGCATTACAATTAAACCAATTCTTATATTAATCTTTAGAAGATGTATACGTTTCTGTGTAATACATTTTATGTTATTTAAAATAAATGCAACATTGTTGATATTCATTTTCTAAATTTTTAATCGCTAACCTTTTGTGTTAAATCTGTTGTTTCGTCTTGCCCGTCCCAACAACCCACTCTAAAAATGTTCTGTTAAAACTGTACAATTATTAAAAATTTAAGTTTGAATGTAAATTGGTGGCACATGTAAAGTATAAATCCATTAATTGATGTATAAAACATTATCAATTGTTGTTGGTTAATTTGGAAAAGCCTGTCAAAACATTTTCATGTGGGGCCCCTGATGTGAACCAGTGGCGGTAAGGATTTGGGGGCTCTCCCGCAAGATTTTTCGTGGGATTCTTCTCTAAAGTATGGTTTCGTGACATGTAATTGTACCCATTTATCACATACACACTAAATGAACTACTAAATTAGTCAGTATAAAACANCTGTTGTTGTTTTTTACGTTGAAATCATAACAAGTACATATTACTCTGTTTACATATCCCGATTTAAGACATTTTAGTGATTATATTCTACATACTATTTAACTGTCAGAATGAACTTGTTCAATATTATCCCCTCGAAATCCACAGAGTTCAGTGAACAAACATAAATCGAAAATAAGGTCTTTTTTCGGAGACTTTCGGTTTAGATCTATTAATGTAGCAGCTTAGACGAAACTCTAAATATAACGAAGACAACGAATAATGAAGTGCAAAGACTCTTCAATAATCCAGCGTTCGAATTTTTAAGACAAATGCAATGGTTTGGGTACGAGAAAAAAACCACTANTTATTTGTTTCTACGCCGTTTACGTTGAAGAAATACATTTATGACAATAATTAAATTGTTTTTCATTTTCTGCCAAGTCTAGAAACTTGCGATAGTTGTTAATTCTTGTTTTATTTCATTTTAATTTTCCTGCCGCGGTGAGTCCCTCAGGCCCTGTGGACCCGCTGTCGCCGCCGCCGGCCCTCCGTGGCTCAGGTGGGAGCGTTCCAGTTCATCTCCGAGCCATCCCGGGTTCAGTTCTCGGTGGGGCCAGAAAAAAATTGTAGCTTTTCACACTGATGTCCNAAAAGGAGACCCTTGCTCCTCAACAAGGGTCTACCCAAAGAGAAGAAAGTCCCCGAGTGGCTCATGTGTTAGCATGCTTGCTCATCTCCGAGCCATCCCGGGTTCAGTTCTCGGTGGGGCCTGAAAAAAATTGTAGCTTTTCACACTGATGTCCAAGTTCGTATATAGCTGTGACTACTGAAAAGCGAACCTTCCTTCCTCTATCCAGTTCTTCCTGGTATCAATAACTCTAACTAGTACTAACCACTTCTACTAACTCCTCCACGTGGGCCAAGTTGTTGGTGAACCCAGCTAACCGGCCCACCTATACTAATACCATTCTACCCTCCTACCTCCTATCGCTCCATGTAGATAAGTTTCAATAGCAGCTTTTTCTACCAATGACGGAATGGATGGCAGTGTGTGTGTTGCGTTTTGTTCCAGCAGCTGTGGAAGGCGGCTTCTGCAGCGGGTGGCCGGCGGCCGCGCAGGTGGCTGGTCGCGTGCTGCATCTGCGCGCGTCCGGGCGCTGGCGGGATGCGGAGCGCGTCTACAGCTGCGCCCTGCGCCTGGTGCGCGCGCAGATGCACGAGGACCCCGCCGTGGAAGGCGCCCTGGAACTGCTGTTGCGTCTGCAAGGAGACACCTCCGCGTGCCAACAGATGCATCAGGAGCCGGTGGGTGTAGTTGACGCTATCTTTTGACTACCTAGAGGGGTTTGAGTCATAGACCGTGAGGCACAAACGGTCTGGCTAGCCCCTCCGGTGGCTTATGGGTTTGCGTGCTTACTCACTACAAAGTCACCCAGCGGGGCCAGAAAAAAATTGTATATCTTCCAGTTTTTAAAAAAATATTTATATCTATGGATTTTGGTTGCTATTTCGTATTAAATTTGCAATTTTTTCCCTTGAGGCTTTGGGGCTCGCCAATGTCATTAGAGCCCTTATTAGTGTTAATAAATAAATAAATTAATAAAAAATATTATAGATGCATATGTGTTGTGTTAGAATCACATATTGAATATTGTGTGTTGAAATAACCATTGACTGAAACGTATGAGTATCTTCTAAACAGGTGCTATGGGGCCCCGATGCTCGAAGTGCTTGGACACACAATGAAACACAAGATGGCAATGAAGAACCTCTTCCTTATCCCATACCTCTCCCAGGAGCATTCGACCCACCTGCGTGGATGGAGTGCCTTCTGCCCATTGGCCCCAATCCCTACTTCCCTGCGGAGGGCTTCCCGTTTGATCGGCCTCCTGGTCAAGGGCTGCGCGTCGCCAGTCGTTTCCTTCGCTCCAGGTATGTGTGAAATATGGGAGAAATTTTGGTTTCTACAATGAAGTAATTAAATTTTATAAATGACCGGATGACTTTTAGGAAATACCCTAATTTTTTTATAAAGAAAAAATCATAATCTATCATGTTGTCGAATAAAATTTGGACAGGGCTAATATTTGAATAAAACCTTCTCCAATTTGTATGGGCTCTTGTGCATAGCCTCTGAAGGGTTCACTAGGGATCATTGTTCAAATATAGAGTTTCAATTTAAATGGTATAATTAATGATTTACAGTTTTTTTATATACCATCATTTACTTATTTCTGTTATATTTATTATTTTGATATAAACAGATTGAATATTATTGAAAGTTTCACAAACGGTTGTGTATTCTTGACTAGTACCTTGCATGTTCATACTATCTTAAACTTAAACTAATTAACCCAGTTATGGGCTACTAATTAGCTTTTATTCACTATAAATTAAGAGTGGTAAAATATGTTAAAGAATTTGAAAATATGTGAATTGTTCTTGTACACGTTTTCTTTGCTTTTGAAAACTGCTCGGTGTTGAGTAAAATTTGTAATTTATAGTATTACAAAACTAGAGATGCAAAACCATTGCACATACTTTCTCATACACGTTTCTCCATCTGCAGCATAGAGTGAGAAAAAATTCTATAGTGAAAGGGTCATTTCTGGCATGGCTCTCTATATTTTAGTCATCTTCCAGTGCTCTATTCATGCTGAAAGTCGCTAGATGAACTTTTCACTGTCTTTTATGTGAAATTTGAAAATAAAATAAATATTCAGAATATTATTTCAAAACATTTAGCGACATATCAGTCTAATAAATATCGTAAAAATGTTATGTAAATGTAATTTCGTTGTAGACAGAAATTGAGGTATTTTCGTATCAGCAGTGCATTTGCTGTCCTCTTATGTATTTTATCATAATCATATCTTTCATTTCAGTTTTTAAAAACTACTTCTGCTTGGTCCATTTACACTGCTAAATATTATTCAAGCTTCTTGAAGCAGTAAATTAATGTGTGAGTGTAGCAGACATAAATTATTTTACTGCATCTATACCAAACTTTCAAGTGAAATACCGCTAATGCGGATGTAATGCATACTAATTGTACTTGACGTACAGAAAATATAAGCAAAATTGTTGGAGCCATTTTTGAGAAACATTCAAAAGAATACTTTGACCTTCATGTGAAGTACCCTTTGTTTTATAGTAAAAAAGAAATTAGAGCGTATGCATTGTCAATGAGTAAATTCCACTGTAAGCATGAAATGCAAATTATATTGATTAACCCGTTTACTCAGAATCACTGCACACTGACAGATGGACAGACAGACGGACGTTACGCCAATAACCACTTTTTCAGAATCAGGGATCATCAAAATGGATATTTCTGTCGAAATCTTGCTTTCGAATTTTTTCAGGATTACGTAAAGTCATGTTGAACTCATTCCATAACATGCTAGGAATATACAGTTGGCAAAGTCAAACAAAGTAAAGTGAAGCCTAACACTAAAT
Source organism: Laupala kohalensis (assembly GCA_002313205.1). NCBI lineage: Eukaryota > Metazoa > Arthropoda > Insecta > Orthoptera > Trigonidiidae > Laupala > Laupala kohalensis. Next base: position 121,042 of record NNCF01127022.1, read on the forward strand.
GCAAGTATTCACATTGCCACTGCTTGCTGTTTGCTGCTCAAGTGCGCTTCTCTTTGCGAATTGAATTTTAAAATACACTGATCAAAGAACAAATACATGCACCTAAAATATTGGACATCTGTCTTCTCTTTACTAGAACATAGTTTATTGATAATGTATAAAATGAAATTTTCGTTCTTTAAAATTAATCTCGTTAGAAATATTATTAATATTGTTCTGTCCTGTACAATGATTGGTTTACATTATAAGCACTACTGGAAATGCACGGTAGATGCTGAAATGCTGGTCTAACAAATCACGATTGGCTGCTCTATTACATATCCCGTTACACAATTTCTTCAAATTGTACTTATTGTGTCAGTAAGTTTTCCTTTTCTCTTTCAGTACTGATGTGCCCCGATATACAATAACAGAAATACCTCCCCTGACGGAGCCAAGAGGTCTTACGATTCCCAAATTGTTACATGAGGTGAGTCACTGATTGTGAAACCATGTTTGTGTTTTAGTACATTCTCTTGAAGTAATTTTTCCCATTGTATTAATAATTTCAAAATGTTTCATGTTAAGAGGTAAAAAATATTTCTAACCATTTCAAATTGACCACATATGTATAGAATCCTTGATACATCTGTATGATGAATTTGTTCAATTGAGTGGTAAAACCCAGAAATAATACATTCCTTTTTCAAGCAATAATAGAAGAGTTAGTGATTAAAGTAGTTATATTATTGCAAATAAATTATTTAATTTATTACCAAATAATATGAGGAGTAAACGTGACTCTGTGGGTAGAACACATAGTTACTGGCTGGATGACTGGGGTTTGATGGTGGTACGGTTGGGATTTTTCATCACACCCCAACAGCCTGCTGTAAAATGAGTACTAGGGTCTATCCTGGGTTCAAGCCATCCGGAGTGAGATGCCGGCCACATCTCCTCCTCCTGCCGAGACCAAGAAATTGCGGAGCTCTACCCTCCGCAAACCCCTTGGGCACCTTAGGGACCTGTTGTGAGATAGTTTGACTTGACCAAATAATATGAAAAACTTGTTACTGCGTAAGAAAAATGTAAAGAAAAGGCTAGTAACATATATCACAACAATTTAAAAATACTGTGAATAGGGTGGAATGGGAAATGATTTTCTCACTGAAGTTGTAATTGTTTTATGAGTTGAGTTTGTATTTTAAACTAGTGTGCATACAGGGAAGCTGCTTCTGCAGGGAACAGATTTGCTTTGCATTTCTATGATGTAAATTTGTGTTGCTGATTAATAAATTATAATTGTATTATTTATTTATTTCATCAATGGGGAAAACCCCATGCATTGAATACAAATGATATGTGAAAGACGGATAATTTGTACAAAGCATTATAAAATACAAAGAATATTCATCCGAATACAATTAGTACTTTAGATTTATTTTTAATACTAAAAATTGAATTTTCATTTGGTATAAACCACAAATTCATGCACATAAAATAATATCATTACATAACTTAGATATTCTATTAATAATTGACTCCTTATGACCTGGGCTAACTACAGAAATTTGATAATATTGACAGTTAAATCAGAGAAGCGTTGGCGAAATATAAAAATCAAATATAGATCAAAGAACAGATGAGTCAATTATGTTACTCATTATATGTGTGATGTATGTACGTATCCCGTTTCGGTCAGCTAAGGACCACGAATGACGAGTGCCAGTAAGACTCAGTTTTTGTCTAGTGAGTATACATCATGAATTTTACCGAGATAGGATCCAGATTGCTGTATTTGAGTATTTCATCTGTGGTTGTTAGCTGCGGAGGGTGAACTTTTTCATACATCACAGCTATTTAAACTGAGATGGAAATGAAAAGCTACAAATTTTATATTGCCCCACCCGGGAATTGAGCCCAGGATAACTTGGTGACGAGTAATCACGCTGACACCGTAGCAACGGAGGGGACGTATTACTCATTATTTTGAAGGCAAAAATTAAATCAGCTCTATTTATAGCAGATTCAAAGTTAGCCATAGGTAGTGTGTTGTAGATAGAAGTGAGATTGTGATCTATTTCTAAAATATATATTCCAGTTCAATGCTGCAAATCTTAAAAATATTCAATTACAAATATTATAAAATGGCGAGGGAAAATTATTATTTTTTTTTTTCCCCTGAATTTAGCTTATTTGATGTGAATGAACTGGACAATTTGTTTCGGTGTGTTCCAGCCTGCGCGTGGTGATGAGGGCTATGGCACATCTGAAGGTTCTCGTGCACCTTCCCCTGAAGCTGAGCTACCGGAAGAGGAGGACAATGACATCATCTGGCAAAAAGCACTGGACTACCAGCCTTGTCATCTGCGCACCTGGGAGTCTCTGGGGAGCAGGTTACCGCAGCCGGAGAAACCTTATGTTTCAGAGGCGGGGAAGGTACATTGCTTTACACATTATCTCTTTCTTTCTTATTTATCTGACAAACATGGGCCATTTTCTACTATTTTAAGTTCAGAAAATGTCCCTTGACTTATTGGATTTGTTATTACAACAGGTAATGTTGGGGACACCAGTGGTGTGATTTTAAAAGGTTTTCAATTTAAATCTCCCTTTTGAAATTATATATGTTAATTCATAACAATAATAATTATTATAACTCTCCATGGGACATAATTTATTTATTAATTAATTATTTTCAACAGCAATTATGTGGCCTTGCATTTGTAAAACACGTGTACTATCCGACCAACGGATCTGCGTCCCCGGAAAATGTGCGAACTAAAAGTATAATTTCTGTTCCCTCCCTGTTTCCTTTTCCTCCCCTGCGCTCAGTATCTCGTCGTGTCACTTTTCTCTCGACCAGTGTATGGTGTTGCCTGAGCGACTTTAGGCAGATCAGAATCATTTATTAGAAAGATCAGAAGAGGGGGATAAATGTGGGAGGAGGAGAAAAAAATATCTACGTCAGGGAAGAAAAGACCAAGAGCACAGCTTATTGTCACGGACCGATGTATTTTTAGGAGAAAAATGTATTTTATACGAAGTTCCTTCTGTGAAGAAAATTCTTGATGTAACAAAGGAATCCTTAACTTTCAAGGGGGCAGAGAAACATTGCGAAAAATATTTTTACAGATGGTTTTAAAATTTTAAAAATGTAACAATGTCAGTTATGATCGAAAGGAACAGTATTGATGCTTGGAGGGCACGCTACCTCAGAACGATTCTGAAATATGATGAAGAAGGGAGACGTATTGTGCACATGTATGAAACAGGGTATCATCCCCACTCTTCAGACATAAAGTGGAGACAGTGTGTTGAAGTATGTGATGGTAGTGAAATCGAGAGTCCTGGAGAGCGGCTAATTATTACGCACACCGGAAGCAGCGCCAGATTCATCGAAGGTGTTCTTCTGATTTACATCACGAAAAGTAAAATGGATGATTACCATGACAAGAAAAACAACCTTCGATTTGTTGAAAAATTAGTCATAACAGTTCATTAATTTAAAAATTGAGTTATTTGTAAAGTTTTAATTAAATATTTTGAAAACTAATATAAATTTATTATGACCCTGTGATTTTAATATAATGTTATTAAAATAACATGATATTAAGATAATAGGGTGCGATTGCTCCCATCACTACCCGTCTGTCCTTTCCTCCTCATTCAGTCAACATTTGACAATCTCACAAGTGTCTGTAACTATCATTCATTTCACAGCAGGACCGCAATTGTAGGAGGCTGCTATTGTGGGGTTGGGAGTCTCGGGTGACACTGGAAAAGTCAACGCTAGCGCCAGAGGGACATGGATCTGTTGATCGGATAATATAAAATAATGGACATAATTATAACTGTAGCAAGAACATACTATTTGTATGAATATAAATCAACTTAAATGATTTTTAATATGAAAAGCAATTTTAGTAGAGTTTAAGGAAAACATACCATTTATTAAGTTTTTATTTAGATGTTGGCTTTTATACTTGTTATAAATGGAAGCTATTTTAAGTATGGGATTATCCATATTTAAGATATAATTCACGTGGTCACTTTTCCATTTCAATTTTGGTTTTCTCTTAGTAAAGTGCATCCACTTACAAATCATGAACAAAATGAAGAATAAAAAAGTTAAACACTGTGATTTCCAATGATGGCCAGTTTTTTCATGGGCCAACAGCCCATCATTAAAGAACACACAGAAAAAATAAGTGTTTGAACTTTTAAATTGAAAGTTTGAGAAAAACCATACCCGGAAGAAAGAACTATGGAGTATCGTATTTAACCGAATATAGATCCACATAGACTAAAGCTCTACTTTGAATTCTTGTACTGGTGCATCATTTCCACATGTCTGATCTCGCAGTTTGAAGTTCGTGTGGAAGCTTCTTCAATCACCCAACTTTTTTTACGTCTTTCGTTGATACGGTGATAGTAAGCGGTCACTTCTAGACGACATGGACCACTTTGGTTTCTACTTCGAATGAGTGCCAAATTCCATCATCATTGATTGTTGTTCTTTGTGTTATGTTAATGTTCAGAAATGAGCGGTTTCCCTGTCATTATTTCCAAATATAGTCCCTCCTCAAGGATTTTTGGGCGATTAAAAAAAAAAAAATTAATAAGTGGGACTATATTCAGGTAATATGGTAGTAACAAATATATCTTTGAGCTCAGTAACGGAAAAGTTACTGCAAATGCAGTAAATGCAGTGGATGGATAGTATTGCAGAGTCTTCACATTACTCAAATGGTTAATGTATGTAATTCTTGACTGAGAGACCCAGAGTTCTAAATTTGAGTATAGTATTTTGCAACCGACAGCGGTGGTCTAGTTGTAGTATCTTCGCCTCCACGATTCCGCAGAGCGCAAGAGCTTGGGTTTAAACCCTACTGGGCCGAACAAGGTGAGGTTTTCAGCTGGGGTTTCCTTCTCCCACTCCTCACAAATGTCGGTTCGGTATCATAAGTTCCCTAGCAACCCAACATCCCTCCTTCCCAATTCTCTTGCCCATGTCCAACGGTTAGGTGGAAGAGCAGACCTATTTATGGCCTGAGACTCCTTTAGCAAAAAGGCGTAAAATAAATAAATAAATAAAGATAATACACAAACTGTTTTTACCATTGTCTTTCTTCCTTTGTGTGTTGTTATTGTTTCTGAACTTTGTGTAAAAAAGAAAGGGTCTTTCCTAAGCATTTGAGAAGTGAATGTTGTTTGTTGTTGCAGGAAGCTGCTGGCCGTTTCCTACTGCTTGCAGAGGGCTTTTCTCCTGGCCCTTGGAGGACTATCACTTTGGAGGAACTGAATCGAGACCTGGGCTTCCTCCTCTTGGGCGCACACTCCTACACATTCCCTTTCGATGAAGTGAGTGAATTTGAGTTAATTACTAGTGACACAATTGTGTTTTCGGAGTGTGATGCTGAGATACGTCGACACAAATTGCAAGTTTACTCTTCAGTACTTTTGTACCTTATTCTTAATGTCTTACTACTTTAGTCGGAGAAAATTTAACCTAAGAAAAGAACCATGAACTTCTATTTATCATTTTATCATACGTTAGTCGCAGTAAATTAGTTTATTGTCCTTAACATAGTTGTAGGTGGTTTGTACCTCGACAACAAATTATTTATTTATTTATTTATTTATTTATTTATTTATTGTCAGTCTAATTGGCTTGGTATTGGTATAGTACTTGTACACAGTGTAACCAACACTTTTACTCTGCCATCGTTCTTAAGAGTAATGATATTTGTATCTTGCATTATGTTGGCAGGACATTTCGATTTTCTTCAAAAATAAATCTATTGCCAACATAAGGCACCAATTCAATTCATTTGCATTTGTGGGGCTATTCTGTTATTTCTGGTTTGAGCGTCTTAGTTTGTTGTGTTATTAACTTGAAATTTGTACACCAAATAGTCACTTCTGTACTGCCATGATCATATTTATTCAGATGTTACTTAAATTCATTGAAGTTGACAATTCATGTTAGATAGTCATATTGCATTATTTTCCGTTAAGATACATCATTTTCACTTCTAAATGTTGGATGTGTTATTTTGCTTCTCTAACATGAGAATCAGTGATACACAGAAGCCAGCAATGGCTCTTACCACTCTATCTGAATATAATCCCCCTCCAAAAATAGTCCCCACTCTTTTTGTGGCAGACACAAAGAGAAAAGAAAGAAATTGAGTAAATTCGAAGTCATTCTGAAGGGAAATGCTCATCCAATATCCCATGTAAAATGCTTGGAAATGAATGGATTTTAAAATGGAAAGCTAACTGGTGCAGTAAAACTTTTTCTTCTTTCTTCGCCAGATCCTCACATAATTCGGCTCCACTTTGAATTCTTGTGTCACTGCTTTAATTCCATGTGTCTGAATCTTATTTAGAACTTGCAGTTTGAAGTTAGCATCGAAGTTTCTTTGATCGCCTAGCCTTCTTTTTGTCAAAGAAGATTCCCGCCTCTCGATAGAATCGTGTGTCACGGTCCACACAGTGACGGCAATCAATCATGCCTAGATGACATGCACCAGTTGTTTCCATTTTGAATTACGCCATCATCAATCATCGATCAATGTTATTTTGGGGTTACATTATGTATACAGATTGTGTTCGCTTATCGTGTTTTTGCCCTTGAAGCCTTTAATGATCAGTTTTCTCATTTTACACTACAAATATAGGCTCCTTTTTTTTTCTTTTTTCTTTTTTTGTAATAAAATTAGGAACAATTACTTTGCAATGTCAATTTACTGCCAAAAATCCGTTGAAAGTTATGTATGACAACCGCATTATGGAGAGTAAGCTATTTAACACACTGGAAGGAAGGAAGCAATGTACTATCCAGTCAATTGTGATCAAAGTGCCCAAAGGCTCATTTTTAGCTACAGGTCTCCCTGTACCAGAGAAACATTATTCAAGGTTTTTATTTATTTATTTCTAATTTATAGAAATAAATTTACAGAAACCTATATAAAATATGATAAAGATTGTAACATGAGTAATTATATCTAGAATATCCGAAGGTTAAATCTAAAGAGCTGATAAGGTTATAAATTAAGTAGACAATATACCGATTTCCACTCAACACTGTAGTTGACCCTCGTGTTCACTGATGAAGAATGCTTTGCTATGGGCTTGGGATAAAATCCACCAACATGAAATTTTATGAATTAATTTGTATTTTAATTTTGAAGATGGAAAAAGAAAGTGTAATTTACAGATCTTAGTGTATTTTGTGGTAATTCTATTCATGATATGTATCATCTTTCTATTTCTAAATGTAAGTAAAGTGCTGGAGATAGACTACCAAATTATGAGTGATCAAGTTTGTTTGTGATTCTGGTGAATGAATAATAAATACTTTAATTTATCATGAGTATTTATCTTTCACTGATCTCATCCGCATGTGAAAATGAACAGAGGTGAACGTTATGGCACATTGTTACTTAGGAAGTTTTACAATTATGTACTTACATTATGTACTTCGTGGATTTAAATGAAACTTAAATAGTCATTTTCTTTCGGGTTGGGAGTTGGTTGTAAGCTAGGACTTATTTTAATGTGACATCAAGAGTTTCTAGTATGAATTAGAAATACCAAAATGGGGAATTACTATTAGGTTATGTGTGCTTGCTGAGTAACCTGCTGCTTCACTAGCATGAAAGTATTGATGTTTGTTCAACTATCTTTGTAAATCACCCTCCGTGTATGTAAGAAAAAAAATATATTCTGAATGTTGAAAAACTTTCTGGGTGGTGCTCTTGGAGAATGCATGGACCGAATTTCAAAGCTCTAGGTTTTTCCATTTGGTTTCTGCGCTAAGCAATCATTTCTTAGAAATTATTAATTATTAATCATATTGTCTCATTGGATCCTCTGACTATAATATCCCCAAGATAAATACTTTTTGTTACTTTTTTCCATTTTCTCTTTATATTTTTATATTTTAACCCACATATTATGTATTATAAACACTGATTATGTTATTTTCCCCATGCACAGATGGCTTCACCATCTCTTGTGTGTGACAAATTGTGTACACTATGTATATTTTTTTGTTAAAAAAGGTGTTAATAAAAATAATTATAAAAAATTGCTCTATTATCTTATGGATCTGTACTGTAGAACGTTTGTACAAAACTTGGAACTTTTTAACCTGCACATCTTTGTGCTTTGCGTCAGACACACTAACATTCAAACTTTATGATCTATATAAGCGTGGTGGTCTAGTGGTAGCATCTTTGCTTCCACGATCCCATTGGCTGAATGGTAGAGCACGGTTTCAAACCCTGCTAGATGATGTTTTCATCTGGAGCGTCCCTCGCCTACTGCAGACAAATGTCAGTTCTGTACCATGAGTTCCCCGGCAACCTGACATCTCTCATTCCCAATTCCCTCTCCTAAGTCCAATGGTTAGAAGGTTCGAAGAGCAGACCTCATAGCCTGAACTTCCTTTTGCAGAAAGACCTAAAATAAATAAATGAATAAATGCCGTACTTTCCCGAATATAGTCCCCAAACAAATCGCCCAAAAATCCTTGGGGGTCTATATTTGGAGTTTTGGATGTGGAAAATACTAATTCCAAGCTTCATGGGTGAAAACGAGTTAAGCGAACACAAGCCCTATACCTAATGTGACACAGGAAGCATTGATTGATGATGGGGATTTGATGCTCATTAGAAATGAAAACCAAAATGGTCCATGTAGCCTAGGAATGACTGCTTGCTGTCGCTGTGACAAACTATTTCTGTCGTGAGAATGGGATCTTCTTCGACACAACGAAAGTTAAGCGATTGCAGATGCTTTGACCGCAACTTCAAACTGCAAAATTCTACATTATTCTCAAACACATGAAAATCAAGCAGCGGCACATGAATTCGAAGTAGAGCCGAAGCCTGCATGGATCATGAATAGAAGTTAGCTTTTTATTTTAAAGTCCTTATGATTATACTTTCCACAGCCAGCCATTTCACAGGGAATTTTGAATGAGCATTTCCATTCAAAAACTTTGATTTTATATAACTTCATTTTTTTCTAAATTTTGCTTCCTAAAATAAGGTGAGAGGGGGACTATATTTGCGTTAATACAGTAAGTGTGTGGATATTTCTCTGTGGAAATATTGTTGAAGATTGATTGTTTTTATTTTCTTCAACTACATTATCCTCTTGTGTGTTTCATTGCTGCAGTGTGCATCTTATGCGACAGGACTCGATGAGCCTGTACATGGCTCCTGACGTGCGTGTGGAAGAGTTCTCCTACGCTGCCTTGACGTCCTTGTGTGCCGACTTCTTGGAGATGGGCACCTGCGTGCGTCGCTTGCACCTGCTGACTGAGAGAGGCGTGCCTTCCCACCCTCGCACTTCCCTCGTGGAGGTAAGGATCCTGTTCTACTGGGTCTCAATTCCGAGGTGAAACCTTGGAGAAGTGTGGCGTGAGGTGAACAGTATGAACTAGCAGAGGACACTGCTCTCGTGATTTTAAATGTACACTCAAAGGCATGTTACTTTGCCTCGAGAAATAAAAAACACATGAACAGAAACGCAATGTGTTTATTAGTTTATTGTATATTAGTCACAGTAAATTACTTTATTGTCCTCTATGTGGTTTTATGCAGTTTGTAACATATCTCTTCGCAATAAATAATATCTTTATTTCTTTATTTATTGTCTGTCTAATCAGTTTTATGTTGGTATAGTGCTTGTGCACTGTGTGCCAACACTTTTGCTTCGCCATCGTCCGTAAGAATAAAGATATTTGTTCCTCACGTTATGTTGGCAGGACATTTGAACTTCTCAAAACTTAAATCCATCACCAACGTCGGACACTAATTCAGTTCTCCTGCTCTTATGTTGCTGTTCTGTTCCTTCTGCATTGGAGCATGTAGAACACATATTACCTTGTGTTTTCGATTGTTGTATTATCAAATTGTATTTCTTTATAGCAAATCGTTGCCTTTTTTTATTGGGGCGTAATGACTATTAATAATATCTATTTGGATACTAATAATACGTATTACTTAAATTTGTAGATGTTGGCAATTGGTGTTAGGTTGCTATATTGCATAATTTTCGGCACACTTACATCATTTTCAGTAGAAAGAGTCATAATTTGTCTAATGTAAGTGATTAATAATGACCAATTGAAGCAGACTCAGTTTATTTTCACCAACTAAAGTATATCTTAGTGGAAATACATCAAAGTCCAAAACTTTGAAATTACCGGTTATGTCTTGTCCAGGATCCATTTAGTTTGAGTTGGGTTTTCGCTCTGAGATGTTGTATTTCACTTCACGATGGTTCCAATGTGTATCAAAACATTGTGATAATTTTAACAAGTCCTCAGTTGCTCTGTGTGTTATTGTTAAGAGTATTATTTGGAGATTAGTGGAATATTTTTTATGTTTTTTCATTAAGATACGCTTTAATTGGTGATATTATTAATCACTTACATTGAATTTTTATGCAGACGAAGCAGAACAATTCATGATTTGTCTAAATTATAAATTAATTATCAATATATAAACTAATGAGAAAAATACCTTTGTTGTAGTAGAAAAAAGCAATTTTCTAGAAATACAACTAATTAACTCTTGATAACATTAAATTTCATTGTTTGTTTGTTTGTTTGTTTGTTTGTTTGTTTGTTTGTTTGTTTGTTTGTTTGTTTGTTTTTAATTTTATTTAATTTAACCGACCTTCTTCACTCTCAGGACCCCGTTTTGAGGCTTTGCATATGTGAAATACTATCATCCAAATGCAATGTGATCAATACATATAGCTAATTATGTTATTTTATTTTTACTCTTTGACGTAGTCATTTCCAGTAAGAAAAAGTTATGTATACGACACTCAAGGCATGTAGTTTACAAAGAACTCAAATTAGTATTATATTAAATGATGTAAAATACTTTTGAAACCTACAATTAATTCACTACAATATATTACTAACATATTTACTAATATATTAATTGAATGTTGTAAGTTGCACTCAAGTATCATCAATTTCCAGATGGACTCGGGCAGATCTCAATCAATTAATGTTATAGTGAATTGATATTTCACTATTTTATTCATTTTCCCATCAAAAAGTAATGTGTCTTGTATCTAAACATTGGCTAGAAAAGGAGTAGAACTAGAACAATTATTTTAATAACATAAGAAATTATGAGATTTTTCTTTTAGTTCACTATTTTATTTTTTTGAAAATATTTCGTAATGAGAAGTAAATACATGCAGAGTCAAATAGTATTACCATGTGTAGGTGTGGAACTTACAAACTAATGAATAACAACAACAAAACTACAAAATAAATGGAAATGTACATAAATTGTGATTTTATTAATTTATTTATTTGTTAGAGCAAGAGACCAAAGGTACCTAGTCTGGAATTGTTTGCAGAAAAACCTAACCAAACAAGCTCTATTTAAATAATAATTGATCTGAAATTTATGGTTTACATTTGTAGTTAACTTATCATTGGATCCATGTCAGAATGAAGGCAATGTATGCTTGTATTGTTTGCAGGCACTGCGTGAATTCGTATGTACGTATTTGCAATTCCATTGCGGTGTGGCACTAGTGTTGGGGGCTGGTGCTCCTGCCCCACCGCCTTGTCGCACTCAGGCTGAGGTAGGTTATATCCATATTTATCGATTTATTAACAATATTCACTCGTATATCAATAACAATTTCGATTTCTTTTTTAAACAAAATAACAGAGTTTCTGTAAACTCAAACCAGTCTGCATTATTATTATTATATGCAATGATAGTATATTAATTATTGACTCTTTATCACCGTGATGAGTTATGGCAATATGAAAATAATGATTATAAACGTATAAATGACTCGTTTTTTGCTTGTTTGTTTTTTTCCCCCAATTTCTTTCCTTCTTCCTGTCCCCTGGAAAACAAACTTTGGTGTATATGTATCTACATTGTTATCCACCTTTGTGTGCTTTATGTGCAGACGATGGAGGCAATGGCCCGCAGCTCCTCGCTGGTGGCCTTGAGGGAGCACTCAGAACCTTTGCGCCAACGTTGTGTGGCCCTGGCCCGCCTCTTGGGCGTGGCACCCCCACCTCTGTCCTTGGACCCCCTGCCCTTCCCTGCTTGCCCACTCTCGAGTGCGTACTCCGGCCCTTTTACCCTGCCCTTGGAAGCAGGCCCATTGCTCAGCCACCTCAGCGACGCCTTGGTGCGGGAGACGCGACCCGACCTCTGTTGCATCTTCTTCTCGGCTCTGCGTGCTGCCACTGCTGCTTATTTCAGGTCAACACTATTCGCATGTTTGCGTGTTTTATTTTAAATTGGGGCTTTAGGACTCGCCAACATCTAGGTCATCAGAGCCCTTGCCGGTGGAGGGGTGGGGGATGACTCTTCCCCGTGTGTGGGTCTCACCGAATACCTTGACCATACACACTAAGAAATCCTCCTGAATTCACTAAATATATTAAGACATGAAATAAGAAAGGACTGACTACAGTTGCCTAGTACATTATATTGAAAATAAATAAATCTGAAAACTATAATTTTCCACACAAATGGAAACAATGCGGAAAAGGAAAGAACAATGCAAATTCAAACTTTTCCGACAACTTGTGGGAGCAACCCTATCTTTTTATAAAGTTTAATAATTTATTAACATGATCTGTTTCATTTCCAAGAATCGTTGGTAAATCTGCAGCCAGACCAATTTTTCTCCTTATTTGTTTTTTGTTTTTTTGTTGTATTTTTTGTTTTCCTTTTTAGAAAAATTTGTGCAATCTTGTTTGATAAGTAAAACTGCTTACGAGTATTGTAAGGTTTTTGATGGATTGGTTCAGCAAACACTGTAAAACTTAGGAAGCAATATACCCTCAAACTGGACATCATGAATGGCAATTTTTTAATAGTTTTATTTCACGCAAAACACAGACGCATTCCTCAGAGGAAAACAAGAAGAGAAAGATTGTCACTTGAGGTCATTCTGCCAACCTATAATTAAATATTTTAAAGATCTTAAATTTTGTATATGGATAGAATAATACATGATTGTATCAATTGTAGGTTTTAAATTACCCCTTCCCAGTCATTTAAGGGAGATATATCCTATTCAATATACAGAAACCATTTTTAAAACAATGTAGTTGAAAGTTATGTTTATTTTTTAAATAATTTTTGATAGAGATCACCGGAAATTCTGGAGAGATATTGACCTTTTGTGGTGTCTTGGTCGCAATTTTAGATTTGAACAGCTGTCCATCATTCACTTCTTAAGTCATGAGCATGCCTCGACAATATTTCACTCACTACTCATGGCACTTGATGTTCCATGGCGAGTGCTACTATAATCTAAGAGAAAAACTTTGGGTGTGATTAAAATTTATCCATTTCATTTTAAATCCTTTGTTATTATTTATTACAACAAGTAATGGCGCTCAATATGCAAATTATAGCAATTAATTTTGTGAAAATAGCTCACTGTGAGACCTGATGCAAGTGACTTTGTCTGAGTATGCAGGTGGCAGAGTAGGCGAATAATCTTAATGGCGGTTCGTGCTACGTACAAACGTAAACAAGTGACGACGTTTCGTTTAATACAACGATCCTTAAAAAGAACTATTTGCTACAAATTAGGTTGCTATTATGTGTGGTTATTATTTGTTAAACAATCACACAGAGTAATATAAACATCAACAAAATGACTATTAGACTTTTCAATGATTTGAAAAGTTCTTAAAAGTCTCCTCATAAGGGGATAAAAAGGGATGTAAAATACAAAACTGTAATGGTAGAAATTAATTCTTTAATTGAAAAAAGAATCTATAGTCCACCAATATTTATGTTTGTCTCATTAATTCCTAATGTTAAAATGAGGTGTTTTTCAAACGAGCAATTTATCCCATAGGTTGGTTGAGCGTTGGCTCTTTGAGGGTGCATTGGCCGATCCTTGGGAAGAGTTCTTTGTGGCCGCTTGTGGCGAGAGCACTGGCGGGTGGAATGTGGGCACAGGCGAGAGAGGTCGCAAGGACTGGGCACGTGGCTTCCGAGTGGTACCTGCAGCTGTTCCTAGCTTCATGCAGGGGCTGCATCTTGATGTGCTGGCATGTGGCAGGACCGTCAACCTCCTTCGTCTGTGCTGTCCTAAGGTAGGACTAGGGTCTGCAGGTTCCCATTGTGTTGCCCGAGTCTGGAATGTTGGGTTATCATTAATATAGTGGCACAGCATGTACTCAGTAAACAACTAGACGAACTACATTCTCTGGTCAAAATATTGTGAAGTGTGTTATGAATTGTATATATGATTCCCTTCTATAATTAACCTTCATTATATAATGAAATTAAATAAATAATCAAAGACTTATGACCTTTAATAGACAAACAGTACGAAGGGGACCTAAAAGTAACGGAATTTAGAATGCATATTATAGAACGCATCTACTATATTCTTTTCAAAAACAATTATAATCGCCTTCAATGTACTCTCCATTAGCACTAATTCACTTGTCCAAACGTTTATTCCAGTGTTCAAAGCTCCTATAGGATTCATTCTCATCGATACGTGCTAGTGCTGTCATTACATGGCATTTTACCTTATTGATATTGACAAAACACTTTCCATTCGAGTCCCTTTTCATCCTAGGGAAAAGAAAGAAGTCCCAGAGACCTAAATCTGGTGAATAAGGCACATTGGTCAAGGTAGCTGTCATCATTGAGGTCACAAACTGGTGAAAACCAAGAGCTGTGTTTGCGGAAGCATTGTCACAATACAGGAAACTTTGCTGCCAATATTCACAATTCCAAGTGATTAAACAAAATGTGCTGAATTGAATTCCAGGACAACCCTTCAACTTCATCTTTTGTCTTTGCATTGGTTTTTTCACTCATGAGATTACCGATTTTGTCGACGTCCTCGGTTCAAGCAGTTGAAGGTCGACCAGAATGGGGCTGATCTTCAACGGCCATTTCCCCCTTTTTCTAAACAAAGAAAACTATTTGTATACTTTAGTTGTACTAAGAGTATGTTCTTTGTACACTGTTTGCATCATCACAATAGTTTCTGCTGTGTTCTTGTATAGTAAAAAACTTCACAGCCGCATGTTGTTTGTGAGAATCAGCAATTTCTCCATGTCACGAGTGCTCAACAGAGAAGTACAAAGAACTGTCACAGAAACCACATGCTTTGTTGTAGGGTGACGCCGCTTGGCCGACTGACTCAGGAGGTCCTACAACAGATCCCTCATCGGGTACATGAACAGCATTATGATTTCCGTTACTTTTGTGTCCCCCCTCATATATAATTTAATTTGTGATTCAAAGCTCTCAACATTTTGTCTTTAAGTTGTCAGCAACATAAATTCGAAATATTTGTGAGCTTTGAATCACAAAATATATACTGTTCATGTGTTAAAGGTCATAAGTCTATGATTTGTATATATAATAATCTTTAGAGTAAACTTACTTCTATAATACGAAGGCTGCATTGTTTTCAACCCCTGATGGGCTATAAAAAAAAGGGACAAATTTATATAACATAACCATAGCCACAAAAAACCGTAGCCATTGCTTTCCTGTTGCTCAGTGTGTGTTCAAACATTTTTGGCTTGCTTAGAGAATGTGTGTGCATCCAGTTTTGGGGGACCAAAAAGGAGCATTGTTGGTGGACTTTATGCAGCAGGGGACAACAGTTGAAGGCATGACTGGGCAGACGACGCTTCGCCACCATCGACGAACTTCAGGATGCTGTCGAAACCTATCTCTCCTCTCCGGCGGCAAACTTCTTTGAGGAAGGCATGGAGAAGCTTGTGTCACGATATGACCAATGCCTCAATCATTTTGGCGATTATGTTGAAAAATAAGTAAGACCCTGCTGTACTATTGCTGGTAATAAAATTATTATGTTATGTAAATTTGTCTTTTTTTATAGACCATCTGAGGTAGAAAAAAATACAGCCTTCGTAATTATTGAACTGAGCAAAAAAAAAAAAGAAGACTCATTTGTATTTGTCTCGGTCTCTATTTCGGTGTATTCTTTGTATATTGTATATTTCTTTTCGTACCTGTCCACAATTATCTCTGTGGAAGACAATCTGTATAACTGTGTTAAACCATACGTGTGACTGCTTTATGGTTAATAAATTCAATAAAATAGCATTTGTGTGAATTTGTAGGGATTCCCCCGCCCCCCCCTTTCCTTCACCTGAGTGTTTATTGTTTTTTCATTTGCACAGGCAGCGCTGTGTGTGGCTCTGCAGAGTGGCCATCCCGGTGTGCCATGTTGCTTGAGGGGTCGCGACCTGCGAGCCCTGAGCACCGCATGTCGCCAGTTCGAGGCGCGTGTGAGGATGTTGGATGGGCGAGGGGATGGTGCCCCGCCCTGGAGACCCTGTGTGCATCCATCGCCCGATGCTGCTGCGGAGACAGCAGTCGCGGCGCACCAGGCGAGGGAACGACATCTTCTCAAGGCTAAGCGTATGTAATCGGGCCCAAGTTTCATTTTTTCCTTTCCTTTAGGGTTCTTGTGAAGACTTAAATATAATTCCTGAATTATGTGACACCAAAAGTTTCATTTTTAACATCCCTCTCTGTATTTCACCTCTTCTCTCATCCTCCACCCCCACTAATTACATAACGCTACTCCTACCTCTCCCACCCTGTCCCTGTGAAGAGAAGATTTTGTTCCTTTTCGGAAAATGTCGGGACAAATTGCTCCCTGTGCTCTCACTAAGTAGTCAAGTACATGACTTATAGGGAGAAACTGAAAGGTTAAAGGCTCTCCAGAAAACATATCCTATAAAACTTAGCATTACATGACACCAAGGCTAACACCTCATACTGCATTTCCTTCACACACACACACACACACACACAAAATTGTTACATGGGAATGATGCCTTTTTTGCTACCCCACTCATTTATCATGAGTACTCTATGGGTCGATGCCCGTTTACTTTGGTGGAGTATCACCGTGGCACTTCACATTCACTAATCACTTGCTGAGGAAATCAATTTTTTTAAAAACTTGGTAGTTGCTGCGTGAAATTCTTCACTCACATGATTACATTAGGGTTTAATGCCTTATCCAAGCCACATCATCCACATGATAGCGTTCTTCTTGATATTTGCCGCAAACATATTTCTGACATGATTTACAATTATACTTTTATCACACAAAAACAACTTTTAAATAAATCTGAAAATAACTTACAATAAGATAAGTAACTTTATGATAAGGTACTACGTCATTTTTAAAGTGGAAGTATCACTTTGTTACATTTGAAAGATTCTTAACGTAATTACCTTTGAAAGACTATTAAAGTATTCACGTTACTTAACATCAATAATCATGAGACTCAACACTCATAATTCCAAATCACTTTTCAATTGAAAAATTAATTGAATTGGCGCCTTACTCAACACTATTTTAAATTAGTTACACAATACTTACATACTGCAGTTGAATTTACATCATTCAACATGAATATAATATAAATTAATTGTACCTCTTAATAAAAATAAATTGTGGAACCAATTACTAAACAAGAAAATATTTTAAATAAACTTTTCTTTTCTTTCCTTTGAAAAGTTACTTAAGTGTTATGGGATTCAGCAAAAACATAATTACAAATTAAAACACTTTCGTTATTTGATTCTAATCATTTGTCAAATATTTAAAGCATTTTAATTTAAAATTAAGATAACCACGCAGTGTGATTTACTCTTTTGCAGCTTTGGCACAATTATTTGTCTATTATTGTTGCATGTTTTAAATCCAAAATTACAAATTATCATGATACCTTTAAATTAAATAAATTTCCATTAATATCTCGAACATTGAAAAATTTATCTTATTGAAAATTCTCTTAATATTATTAAACTTTATTCACATGTTTCCATAGGATTCAAAATATTTATACTTATTAACATAACGGCAGATAAACTTTATTCTAATTTGTCTCACTTGGAGAACCAGTTTCTGCACATGGCATGGAATTATTTACATTCCTATGCCTTCCTTTTTACATCTTTACAATCAGTATAAATTCACAAGTCATAAGCAATTCAAAAATTATTTTACGCTGATGTAATTTATTTTTTTAATCAATAACAAATTACGGGAACAATTCTACATTAATAAGTGACATTTCTTTCTCAACTTCCATTCCTATAACTCTGGCACATAAATTTAGGAGAAGCCTTTGTATTTCATAACATGAGTATTTAAATACTCCTGCTTTTAGATTTAATTTCCTTTTATCTTATGATTTTTCTTCTTATTCAGCGGAAGGTTTTAAACTATGAAAATAATATTTACCCACAGTTACTCTATTTATATCCCAGAGAAAAACCACATTGACACATGACCACTTTGACCCTCGAGTTGAACGTCACGATCGAGTCTTCCCGATTTCGTTTCATCTCTGAAACCGTCGCGTTCATCTTCTCGGTCACAAATTGTACGTATGTACGTATACGCTGGTTTACAGCAACCTCTCTTGTCTCTATTCTAGCGATAATCGCTGCTTCACTCTATTCTACATTTTCCTTGATCATGCTCAATCACCTTAGATTGTTCATATTTGTCTCAGTATTTTCCCTTTGAATGCTTAGATTATTATTCAATTCTGTCTTAAAATCTTTCATTTGAAGGCTAAAATTACTATTGAACGCTCTTACGCTATTTTCCATTCAAAAGCTAAAATTGTTCATATTTGTCTCATAAGTTTGCATTTGAAGGCTAATATTATTAATCTATTCAGTCATTATTTTCCAATTCGTGAAATAGATCGTTCATTACTATATTATATTGCGTGAATGTAATGTCCAATTGTGCTGAGATGGCCTTACCAAATCTTCCAGCTCCTTGCTCAGCGCTGTACGTTCTGCTTCAGACATCTCTATCTCCGAGCTCTTTCCACCGCTTCTAACTCACCCTGAGGCAAAGTCTCCCCGATACATACCTTTTCTGCCTTGCACTCGTCATCAGGCGACTCCGTTCTCGGCAAGGCCTCACTGTACTTTTGGAAAGAATCCTCCCTTTCTGACGTATTTAATTATAAAAATAAAAATTTCAAACCAATAATCATTAATCACTACCCTTTCTGCATTTACGTTTCACATTAATACTAGAGCAATTATTTTCTAATTGTCTCAGAATTCAAAAATTGTAACAAGAAATTCCATGAGAGGTACGAAATTAGAAAAGTTGTTTTACCTTTAGAGGGTCCACATGGTATTTCCATTTGTCCTTCAAGCGGCTTCCTACCCTCTGTTCCATCCGGATGCTTCACTCAGGCATCGTCTATTCTGACGTCCTCCACGTGGGTTTATTTGGTAGTTCATTTCTATTAGGGCGCCATTTTTGTGACAACACCACACTCTCCCGCCACACCCGGTGTAGCCGGCGAGTCCGTAGAACTCCCTTTCTGATTTAGGGAGGGGGTCCGAATGCTCAGCTCTACAGGGGAGCTGAAGGAGATACTGATGACCACGTGTGGAGTGACCGGGGAGGGGGGGGAGAACAGAGAACATGCTTCAACACATTATTCAACATTTAATACACGTTCACACCACAAGAAAATAATACAAAAAAATTGAGAAAGAGAAAGAATAACAAAGAACAAAAATTACATGACCGTGCCGCAGAGCATGTTCGGGCCGACCAGCCTCTGACGAGTGACCAAAAGCATAGGTCCGTAACGACCTGCATCTGACGAGTGGAGACGAGCATGTCCCCCGCCGACCATCATCTAACGAGTGAACCTTCCTCCTCCCCACTTGTTCGCAACTGTTCGACGCCGCCTCCGTCGCTGCACCGCCTTCTTGCCTTTGGCAGCGTTGGGGTCACGCTCCACTTCACGGCGAACGGAGATTATGGGTTAAATCCTATAAAGTCTCAATATGTATAAACACTTAACTAGGATACAAAATACAGTATTATAAATAAATTTTTTTTATTATTAGTAACATAATTTAATTTTTGAGCAAACTTTAGTATTAGATAAACTTTATTTATAGATATCTAACTAATCAGAATGGTTATTACAAATTTTTGACAGTCTTGGTATAGGAGATTTCCAAATGGCATTTTGTTGATCATTTCTTAAATAACAGTACTGATCATTCAATCTCAAGGAACAAGATGATACCTAAATATTAAATTTCTCGAGAATTTTGGACAATAGTAATTTTTGGCATTAGTGATTATTCTGTTTGCAAAAATTAATGACATTTCTTTCCATGGGTGATTCTGCAGTAGGGATGCCGAGGAGCTATTGTATCTCACTACAATTGTGGTGCATAGGGTTCATAGGTAGGACCACTTTAAAATGCAGCATGCCTGAGAAACCTATGATTGAGTTTTTCTAATTCCTGTTTCATATAGTTTATCGAAGATCTCCATATAACTGAATCATTAGAAAATAAAGGATATTTGTAGGAGTAATAAAGAGATCGGTGCTGAGAGTTTCTTAGTGATTCTTTTTATAAAATTAATTCTCTTTGATATCATAAGTTTAATAAAATAGAATGATCGTCAAGAATCAAGAATAATACCTAAATCTTCGATATGATCAACATTTACAAATTGCTGATTTTTTAATGTGTAATTGCATTCAATATTCTTAGATTTGCCAAAGGGGATTGCGAAATGCTTATTAATATTACATAGAAACCCATTCATTTCAACCCACTCACTGTTTGAGGGTTTTTTTTAAATTGGAGCGTTAGGACTTGCCAACGTCTAGGACATCAGAGCCCTTACTATTTAAGAATGAAATAGACTTGAGTAACAAGTTTGTAAAACATAAATGCTTTGGCAGTGTGTTAGAATGACCTTTAGTTGGGGATTGCAATTATTTTAACTTGATTAAATGCTTTGAAAATTGTGTTGGTGAGTGATGTTGGATATTTCGGCGTGCACGCTCAGTGGAACAGGAAGCCGGACGTCGCGCAGCTGTGCAACAACGTCAGCAGTGGCTCCACGAACTGCAGGAGCAAGCGAAGCAGGTGCAGGCGAGACGTGAAGAGGAGGCCCAGCGCACGCTCAAGGAGGAACAGCACGCTGCTCAAGTGTTGCAACAGAAGATGCAGCACGAAGATGAGATGAGGGCCCAAGAACGGTGAGAACATTTCAAACCGAGTCTCTTAAACCAGTTGTGATGATGAGCAATAATATTATTATTATTTATTTAATACCTGATTACATAATGTAGAGTGCCAATCTGATATTCTTAAGTATTCTGCAGAGGTAAAATAAATTATCTGCTGGTGGGACAGGAAAATTAAACTAACTAATCCTAAAACTAAACGAAATATTTAATTATTATAATTTTGTCTCTTTTATTAAAACATTCATTAGTAAAGTTTATGGGAGATATAGCACAGAAAGTGATTTTTTACATATTGTCAGAAAAATTTCAAGCTTCTCAAAATTACCTTTCCAAACTTCATAATTACAACTAAGCAAAAATAATGACAAATAAGTATATTACAATTTATAATAAAATAAATACGGATTCTTTTCTCATAATAAGTTTTTGTAATAGGTCCCTCTTATTCTTCCGATTTTACAGGTGTCATTCTAAAGCATTAGTTAAATTTATACACTGACACAAATGAAATGTTAATTCTTTCTCCTTAAGTTTTCCCAGGTCGTTGTGCATGAACAAATAATTCAGCTTCATCTTCCGTAGAAGATCTTGCCCACCGTGTATTAATAAAATAACACTTGTTGCACAGTTAACCTACAATTATAGCTAGGTAAGAAGTACTTGGGCTTTTTGTGAGAGCTCTATGCTTTTACAATGCAATTAGAGATATATGGAATATAACGGAATATGGCAATATTGATTTTGTAATTGTAATAATAGTAATGAATTGTAAAAACAGCAGTTACAAAACTGTGACAAGATCTATTGAGTACATAAAATCATTTCATACTTATATCATTAGTAAATAGCTGTTCAAATATTTACAGTGATCAAATTTTTTATAATGTATTATTAGTTATATTGAGCTATTAAACATTATTGAACTATGTACGAATTGGTGTTATGATAATTTGATTATCCAAGTAATTAATTATATTTATTTTATTTTAAGTATAGCCACAGTAATGATTTTTGTTCCCCATGTTTTACATTGTTGATTTTAAATTAACAATCTAGCGGGTGGTATAAAAATAACTTTTCTTTCCCATATATCTCTCACTGACTCTGTTGTTGTTTCTTTAATGACATACCTGACTCAAACTCAGACATGTCATTATGGATCTTGCACTCAGGCATATCATCAACCTCAAGGCGTTATGCAAAGCCTTATGTGAATGAATATGTCTTCAGGCAACGTATAATCGAGTACTACGAGGAGTTGTCAGAGACAGCTGCAAAGCGGCAGCAGCTCGCAGATTGGCGTTCACGACGCTGGGCGCTGTCTGAGTCAAGGGAGGACTTAGTTTTGAAAGATCGTGCTGCAGCCCGGTTGCTAATAGAGAAGGCAACACCTGGAGATCAAGGGACAGGTAAGAAGCTTTATTCTTTACTTAACCATAGACGGTATACAATGACTAACACCCTCTACAAACTGCCTCCCATAGAGATAATCAAAGTTATGTGTGCGAGGTAGCAAGATAGCTGTACTTAAAGTCACCTTACTTTGCCTTGAGAAATTCAACTTAAGAAGAAGAAAAACAAACGGAAATGCTCTGTGTTATTAGTTTATTGTACATTAGTCGCAGTAAATTACTTTGTTGTCCTTAAAGTGGTCTTAGGCAGTTTGTAACAGCTCTCTTGACAATAAGTTCTTTCTTTCTTTATTTATTTATTTATTTATTGTCATCCTAACTGGCTTGATGTTGGTAGAGAGCATGTGCTCAGCATAGCCAACGCTTTTACTTCGCCGTCGTCCGTAAGAGTAATGATATTTGTACCTCACGTTGTGTTGGCAGGACATTCGAACTTCTCAAAACTTAAGTCCATTGCCAATATGGACCATCAATTCACTTCACTTGCTCTTGTGGCGCTATTCTGTTCTTTCTGCATCGAGTATGTAGAATGAATAGTACCTTGTATCTTAGTTCGTTGTGATATTAATGTATTTCTTTACAGAAAATAGTTGCTTTAGTGACTACTATAAATATTTATTTGGCTATAACTTGAATTCGTAGAAGTTGGCAATTTGTGTTAGGTGACCATATTGCGTAATTTTCAGCAAAGTATCATGACTTCGAGAATAGGTAATCTGTGTAGGTAGCAAGACAATCTAATAAAACATAATATACAAAATTAACTAAATTCAAAGACCTTATACATACATGCGTGTGTATGTATAATGTGTATATAAATATTTAATACCTCACGAAACATGACATAATTCATGAAATATGATGTTATATAATATAATATAGTTACAGACACAAATATGTAGATTCAGCAACAGAAAAACAAAAGTAATGGTTTCCGTATTTTCATAAACATTTTCAGAATTTTAATTCAATTTAACAAGACCATCATTTGTAATAACATCATCATTAGTTTTAAGAAGAATGTTAATGATGAAGAACACAATGTTGTTCAAGACGTTGGTACAAGTTATTAAATAAATTATTTACTTTGACCTGAAGTCGAGAATTGTCCTCATCCTATACTATAAAGGACGAGAAAAACAAAGCAACGTTTCAGAATTTACCAACTTTTGTGATATCTAGTGCTTGGATCCATGTATGAAGTTTAGATTTGCTCGTAGATTTATTAGTCAGGGTTTTAAGCTCAGTACTCGGTAGGAGATTGTAGGTTTTATCGATGTACAGTAATTTTTTACTCTAGGATGGGTTATGAAGAGAATGTCCTAGAAGAAACAGCTCAAAGTGGAAGAGGGTTAATTTCATACAGAAATATAAAAACGTCTGAAATTAAAGGAAAAGGTAGTGTTGTGCGATAGAAACTCACTTTTATGTTCACAAAATTTGAATTTTCCCATCATTTACTCTGTAATTTTTTCAGTTCCTTCAATTAACAAATGTTTATAATTTAATTTTTTCATATATTTTGTAATTTCATAATTTGTATAGTTTTCACTGTTTTGAAGCATGTAAATGTCACTTTTAAAATGGCTGCGACCAGTGCTCTAAAATTGACCCTCCTGTTTGAATCAATCACAAATATTGATGGAACGCAGCGAGAGTAATTTTTATTGGCATGATTGCTCCAGTGTTGTGCCACAATGTGATGATCGTTGCAGAAGGGTTTAGGAAAATTGTATTGTTAAATTACAATATTATAATACATTGTGATATGGACGAGTTTGTTTATATTGATGCTGTTGCCGATTGTTTACTTTCTTTGACTTTTGTATTGAACATTTTTTTGTTTTATGATAGTATTGATGGAGAATACATTTTCTCAGCAAATACCATTTGCATCTTTCTTTTCTGGTATGGTGTACAATTGCCTGTATCCTATTAAAAAATATTCTGAACTGTCAAAGTGTGTCACATGGTGCTTCAGTAATATAAATAAAAAAAACAAATTATTTTATTTTATATAATTTTTTATGTATTGCGAGTTGTGTAAATAGGGGTGTCTCTGAAGGTGGGGATAGCAAATTTGTGGGAATGTAATTGATTAAAGACTAGTTTTTTAAATTACAGTGATCTATTGTAAGTTTGAATTCTCTGACATTAAAAAAAATTTTTTTGATTTGAGGTGAAGTATTTCATTTTGAATTAATGAAATAATTTACTATAATTCTGTAATATCGTTTTGACTGAAATTGTTCCCCCATAATGCAGCCCTGGTCAATATTTTATCAGAGTTTAATATTGATATAACTGTGAAGTAAAAGTCATCATACTTTGCTTCGAGAAATTCAACTTAAGAAAAGAAAAAAACATGAACGGAAATGCACTGTGTTCATTAGTTTATTTTGTATTAGTCGCAGTAAATGTTCTCAATGTGGTCATACGCAGTTTGTATCAGCTCTCTTGACCGTAAATTATTTATATCTTTATTTATTTATTGTCAGTCTACTGGCTTGATGTTAGTATAGAACCTGTCCTCAATGTAGCCAATGCTTTTACTTCGCCATCGTTCATAAGAGTAATGATTAGGGTACCTCGCGTTCAGTTGGCAAGATATTTGAAATTGAATTCATAGCCAACCACGGACAACAATCAATTCACTTGCTCTTGTGGCGCTGTCTTGTTCTTTCTGCATCAAGCATGTGCAATGAATATTACCTTGTGTCTTTGTTTGTCTGTGTTATTAACGTGTATTTCTTTACAGAAAATAGTTGCTTTTGTGACTTTTGAGTGAGTTTCAAGGATTTGTTTGGTAGAGGTTGGCAATTTGGTTAAGGCAGCCATATTAAATAATTTTAGACAAAGTATCCCATTACGTTTGAGGAACAGGAATCATGTTATTTAGCAAAAGCTGAAGTTAGTTTCTTTTGCTCGTGATGCAGTGGTAGAGGAGCATAAGAAGAATGCTCGCAATGTGGAGTTGGTGTTAGCTTCCTTGCTGGAGGAGGACTCTTCTGCAGCTGCTGCTGTTGGTCCAGTGTCTCTTGGTGCAACATCCTCCATAGGGACGTCACCTCCAGGCCACGCTGCTGCGATGGGTGAGTGTGTGAACGATGGGCATTTTCATGTATTCCTTCCCAAGAGGAAATTTTTGTAATTACTTTTCCGTGCATGCGTGCGTGGTGGGTGGGTGGGCACGCGCAATATACAACAATCTTTTGACAAATTTCTGT
Organism: Laupala kohalensis; assembly: GCA_002313205.1. Classification (NCBI taxonomy): domain Eukaryota; kingdom Metazoa; phylum Arthropoda; class Insecta; order Orthoptera; family Trigonidiidae; genus Laupala; species Laupala kohalensis. The sequence goes on from NNCF01127022.1 coordinate 146,757, forward strand.
AATATTTGTTTTAATATTTACATTTTATATAATTTTGTGGCTATGTTAATATTTGTCAGTATTCGTTACTCCTGATGAAGGCCTCAATCTAGGATTGAAATGTTGTATTGAAAATAACATGATGAATATGTGTCACTTTTAGTTTAGTACATGCAATAATTAAATAGCTTGAAGCCAAAACTTTTGTATGAAGATTAACTGGGCTCGAAACAATGCTAGATAAATGGCTAATGCCCATAAATATTTTTTTTTGAGGCTAGTACTGTATATACTAAAGGTAACTGGGCAGGAATGTTCACTGAAAAATAGTTCACTAAAACTCAGGTTTTCGTGAAATGTGTGAAAAATTTATTTATTTAATTTACTTCAGAATGAATGTTGGTATTGTATTGCAGATGAAAATGATCCATCGGCCAATATTCAACTCATATTGGACAATGCCACTGCAGATGATAAAGAGTCACCCAACAATAATACTATCAACATCATCAACAACATGAATACAGTGGAAAGAACTCAAACAAATGGTGACATCAATGAAAATTTGTTACACGCTTCGGTGAGTAAAAACATAGTTTTGCATTAATGCTTTATTATGACATTTCCTACACTGTGTGGATAACAAACCAGCACTGTCCACCTACCAACCCACAGGCCACATGTGCAACTGTACATTTTACATCAAATTGTCCATTGAACATCGGGGACCACAACTTTGTCTTTAAATCTGTGTTCTCTGAATTAGTATTTGTCGGGGCATGTCTGGTGAAAGAAAAAAAGAACATGTAAATTGTGTTCAGAATTTCCTCATCAAACGTACAATATGAAAATATTTTATTATAAGATTTTAAATAAATGAAGATACATTTATATATAATATCTAATGCACCTGACAATGTGCATTAAGATAGTTATAATAATAAAAAAAATAAGGATTCGGTACTTCAGATGTGATTACCGCAATTTATTCTGTGATTCTCTTGGCATATATGATTTACATAAAATGTACATGAAAACATAGATATTCCCTTTCAACACAATACAGGAGAAAAGATACTCTGCAATTTATTTTGCAATGGAACATCCAGCTCATTAATAATTCCGTGCATTTACATTTACACACTATACAACAATTATTTATCAACTGGTCAAAACTAGCATGATATGAGGCTATTATTTTTCATTTACTGCAGAGAAAATGTAACAGTTCATTTAATACGTTCTTGATTCTTCTTTCTTGTTGGAAAAAAAATCATTACATGTGCGACAAACTCGATTTCAATGAGACTTTTTTCTTGGGAAAGATACTAGCTTCTCACTGAATTACAAAGGTAATAAAAATCCCTAACCATTGAAACCACCGCTTTTGAATGTTCGTCTCACAGAGACGTATACTCACTCCCAGATTTTCGTCCTTCGAGATCGTGTACAAAAACAGCTTGTCAGAAGCACGCCCCTCCTTCACGGCGATGTTTTCTGCTGCTGCACGGGCTCCCTTCTGCGACCTTGACCCTGTCGGCTGCCTGCGTATTGTTCTCCACTCGCCCGTCCTTCCACTCCTTTCCTCGTTTCCAGTTCGCGGCAAAAGTTATCACGGTCACCAACGTGCTACCGTTTTCGTTTTACGTCTAATTCGTATTTCCGAAATTATGACAACGCATTAATGGCTTCACTTGGAGCCTTCAAATAATATTCCGTACGCGTTCTGATTTACGTCTATCTCGGACGTTCATTAATAAATTCAAATGCGAAACGGACAACAAAATACGTTTCTTTCAAACTGCGTTCTTACGTTCTGCTACACGGATTGTCCTCTCTGACGTTTCTCCGACTATTCAGCTTCAACCGTACCCTCCGATGATTCGCGCGAGATTGAGGTAGAACCGTCCCCTCGGACGATCCACGGAATATTGAGAGCGATCCCAGTCGCATTTCCTCCTCCTCGCCGCGCTTCTCCCCACTCCTACTGAATTTTATGCATTGTGAATTCCGCCAATCAATTGCCTTCGACATGTTCCGCGTGGCTAGCTTTACAATGTGTGTTCACATTTTTTTCCTAAATATTACTATCGGATTTCCGAAGCCTCTGTCCGCTTCTTATGCCTCACCGAACGCGCTCCTATTTGGCGCTCATTTGAATTGGGATCATATAGGGTTTTCGGTTCTATTCGAACCTATATTCGCTGCACATGTTTTAAAATAATACCGTAAAATCCTCTAACGAATTAGAATATATATACAAGCATATAAATAAATATGTACTCAAAATATTAAAAATACTTTTTTTAAAGTAAGGAAATAAACTATTTAATTTTTCCAGCTTATAATAATATGAATTTGTTGATAAGAATTAAAATATCATGTTATGAATAAATAAATTTGACCCTTAACTTTTATCCATCGGAAACATTTTGCCAAACCTTATTCCATACCAAGCGGCCTGATCGCTCGAAAGTGTACAGTAAATGGCCCACAGGCTATTTGGATAAGTTGGACTGTGGTGATATAAAGAAAGGTTGTTTGGAAAGTTACAAACATTTGTTTTTTCTTACTCCTCGTATAAGTACATTGTTGCTCTAATATTTAACACATTGTTTCATTGTATGAGATTAAATCTCTTCTTTTCTGATTTCTTTGAATTACAATTCCTGCCACATAAACCTGGGCCATGGTGATAGTGTTGTCATGTTTTTTGCAGGACACAACAGTGGATGCACATACCGAGAGAAATCTCTTGGACACCACAATTGAAGACGTTAAGTTGGGGAATATTCTCGTCCCGAGGCAACAACAAGGAATGCACCCAACAGTTGATAATGCAGCTGATAGCATTCACAAGAATACATTGATATCTGCAGCTGAAATTAAGGTCAAAGTAAGTGATTTCTTCTTCTTGTCCTCCTCCTCCTCCTCCTAGTTTAGGAATTCGTTCACAGAAGGGAGAATATTTATTATTAGAAACCAAAAAATTATGTTTTTTCTTCTTCTTAACATTAGATGACCAGATGTACTGAGATTGACGGAAATACTAGATGTTCATTAAAATTATAATGCAGTAATTTTTGCATTTGTATTGGAGAATTACCACCAAGAATCCGTTAAAATTTACTTTTCAACATTACATTATTAATTTTCATAGAAAACAAATAATTTGTCTTAATAGTATTCATTTAGCCACCAATAAAATGCAAAAATAAACTATGTGAAATGTGGCAACTTATTATTTTCATGCATTTTTACTTATCATTACATCCTTAACGTACATTTACACTTGTATACATGTATGAGCAACTTGTTTGAGATATATGTATATGCAAGTTCTCGAAGATTTGCGATTTGTATGAGCTGAGACACTTCCACCTCATACAGGTATATGGCAGCATTTACACTTCACGATTTGTATCAAGGAATTCTTGGTGTATCACGAGGGAAGAACACAAACTGATATACCAATCTACTAATGAAACAAACTTATCTCAACTTAACTAGTTAATGTAATATGAACTCCTCAACACTTAAGATTACAGGAGTCAATAGACTAAGAGAAAAATGTACTACAACTGATATAACCGACAAAAAAACAGTTAGAATGTAAACAAACATGATGGAGCGCCTACTGGCTTGTCCCGACTTGTATGAGTGACATGTATATCCTGAATGAAGCTCATACAAAATGTATCGGGATTTGTCTGAGGTCCTGTCGCACAACACGTCAAAGAGTAACTAAATGGCATTAGCTCATGCAAATTGACATTTATCTCAGACAAGTCACTCATACATGTATTATACAAGTGTTAATGTACCTTTATAATGTAAAATCAACTCTTGTTTACAAATAGCTTACAAAACATTCCTTCAGACATAGGGCCAATAAAATTCTGAAGTTCCTAAGAGAGACAATGACCAGGTCTCAATAATTATGAGGAAAGGAAGGAAACTTATGAATAGATAATTATCATATAGATAACTTAAAAACATAGAAAGCCATATGGAAAGTATAATTGCATCCTAAATGCTTGAAATATCAGTGTATGTTATTCATGGATTATTGAAGTTTTGTGTGTGAAAGATATTGAAATGATAGGATTCATTTTGATCAATTATGTTACACATTGACATATGCTGCTGTGACGCTGTCTTTCAAGGGTCCTCTCGTGATTAACATTGAAGAGATTGACATATAGATATTATCTAAATTTGCAATTACAGATGAATAAACTTCCAAGCTATGATACAGGTCTTAGAACTGTGACATTTTAAAGTCTATCTTCTAATATTTTCTAGTCCTACTGAGAATCAAACCCGAGGTTTCCTTTTTGAAAGGAGACACACTAGCCATGAGCTTGTGGGGGAGAACTTGTCTTCTGTTTTGTTGTTTGTTACTTTCAGAAATGCTGAATTGTTTGCCAGTCTTATTTTTCATGTGTGTTTTATTTTGTGGAAAACAGTTAATGAGTAATACAAATTGAGCGAAACTGATAAATCTGATTGCCAAATGTGACAAAATTTGTTTTTAAATAATCTTAACACAATGTTTGGTCTCCCTCCGGTTTGAGTCTCTGTCAGGTATATACGCATAGACAAACTCATGTAACTATGTTTTGTGAACGTATGTAATGTATATAAAAACATGTTTTGACCAGGACAAACTGCGTCTCAGTGGACATACAACGTTTTGTCCATCTTGCTCTGAACTTCTTCCGGGCAAAATCAGAGTCTCACAGACCTAAGTCACTGACCTACAGACTTCAGATGACTGAAATGTTGATATGTTGGAGCCTCTTTATCTCGAAACCCGTTAACTGAAAATCCTCTCTACAAAGAAATTAGCCATTCCCTTCCGTTAAAGTACAAAAAAACCCTACAACTTGAATTATTTAGATGCTATAACTCGAACTGAATATGATTTCCCTGTGGTGTACTATCCATACTTATCACGCTTCCTAATTCAACCTACAAATCTAGCGGACTCCATAACTTGAAAAAGCAGTATGTAAACTTTGTGGCCTCTGTAAATCGGCATTCTTTTCACAAGCAATAGTTTTGTTGTCGGCAATAACAAATTCCAAGAAATGATTTCGTACTTTCATTGAAAGATGTAGTGATATTGAGTACAATACATTTAGTGCCTTGTTTGTAATCAAAAATACAATTGACAAAGAATGTGTTAATTCCTTGACTCAAAAGAAAATTACAGTTTTCTTTCAAAATGTGCACATTTTCAATTTGTTCCCTTACCACAAAATAGTCCTTATGCTTGCAATTATGTACTATACAAATGTAGTAAAATGAATCTCTGTAAGTTGATTTTTTAAATTTTCTAATGATTTCAATAACAAATACCGATATAAGTTGAAATTGATAATGTTAAAAACTCCTTATCTCAAAGTCCTCTATAACTCAAAACCTCGTTAACTCAAAACTTATAACCTTTCCCTTGAGTTAAAGAGGCTCCACTATAGTTATGTCTACCAAGACGTGGTTTGTCAAACAATTTTGTACTGACTCCGGACATGGAAACCTATGTTTACATGTTTAATGTATGTTTACCTGTAGTAGGTCAAATCAGAGTCTGAGCATGTGTTTAGGTTAATAATAAAAAAATCTTTGTCTATGTGTGGTGGTATTGGATATTCATATAAACCAGATATACCGGTTTATAATCATAGACAAACTATAAAATGATTTATATAAATTTGAGGTATAAAGAGAAAGTATTTGCAATGGTGTAGGTGAATACCCAAGAGTTTGGATGGTGGAAACCCGATGCAGAGCCACTAAATCGCCAAGTCTTGAAGGAGCGCAGATTGTTGTCAGCTGCGGAGAAGAACAGGCAGAAGGTGATGGAGCAAGAATTTGGCATATCTGCTCGTGCAGAACGACCCAAGACTGTCCCCTTACGGAACAAGACCCAACCCCATGACTCGGTCAGCAAAGCCCAGGTAAGTTATTCAAATGAGAGTAAGATATGAAAGTGAATTTCTACTTCAAATGACATTTTTACAGAATTCTGTTTAGAGAAGTCTTTGTAAGTTAAGAAAATGAATTAATATTGTAAACATAAATTCCCTGGTTACTGGCTTCAGACACAGATAGTGAAGGTTGGGTGCCAAGAGAAGGGGAAAGGTTTCACCATCCACAAAAATAATACAAAATACACAAATTAAAAAGTAATAATATAATGCTCTAATAAGTAAATACACTTACAATTGGAAAACTTTACTGTACCATGTGTCAAAACAATATTTTATGTATCCTATTGGCACATGTATTTGTTAAAGACCAAAGATAAGTTTAATAGCTTGGTTCAGTGGAAGATCAGGGTCTTTTCTATCCAAAATCTTTATAACAAAATACACTTAACCTTGCTTCACAGCACTACATACACACGCATAACAATCTCCAGCACAACATCAGAGTAAGCGCATTCCAGAGTCAGCGTCAGCGTCAGCGTCTACGACATTGGTGCAAAACCAACAGTGAGGGGTCGACGGTCAGTGGCGAGAGCGATGAAGGTTTGGAAATGTTAAATTACCACAAAACACATGGGGAGACGCATCCATCACCAACTGGAGAAACCATCTTCCGCAAACCGTCCCATCAAAAAAAGCTCCTATCCATCTGTCACCATAACAGAATTCCTCTTCCTCCAACCGTTCCACCCAAAAAACTCTCAAGTCCAGTAAACACTCCCTTGTATCCTATTCGTGAACTATTTTTTCTGTGGCTTGAGAATTCACCTGTGCATCTACACATCATAGTGAATGGCGCGCTGGAGTGCGCAGCAGCCATCAGCTGTGACACCAAAAATTTTGTTACAATATGTAATTTAAGCTTCTAGAATTGTGTGCGTAACATCAGGCCTTGGTATTTGTTCAACTTCTCTTGTAACTTTATGAAGCAATGATCAATATATACACTTATCTTCTATCGTTGTAGCTTTTCAAATTAATAGAGTTAGTAATAAATTGGGCCAGGGTAGAATGGTAACAACTCGGGGCACAAACCAGGACCTCTAGCTTAGTCCACAGTGGATAGCACCCCGTTGAGACAAAGGGGTGGTCCTGGGTTCAGACCATAATTAAGTGGGGAGGATAAAAATAATACATTTTGCTTTTGGTATGCTTTTATAATAAAAAAATGATCTTCCTAATAATCTTCTGCCTACTGAGTATGACCCTTTGTGTTTAGCCTTAGCCATCTTCATGATTCTGGGCTATTTCTCTTTATCCTTTTGTCTTATGCCAGCAGCCAATACCCATAGACTGGTTTTCTGGTATCATAGGATTCATGGTGAGACAGAGTGGGAATTGTGGGACCCAGCTTGTCTGGCTCCTCCACAGAGACCTGTCTGGTTTGGGAGACCCTTTCAATATCTGTGCTACCGCCGGCTTAACTCTCTGCTCCACTGATGTTTTGCAAACACTCTCCGTTCACATGGACAGTGCTTCATTATAGCTAATAATATTGTTCTCTTAAGAATATTAGTATTTATGTTCAGCCAAAGTTTATTTAATGTATTAGGGGCTTGGGTAAAATTGAAATAAGAAAAGCTATGAAAAAGTCCGACATGAATCATATTTAGCATACTCTCTCTTATAATCTAATCTGGAATTAACTACACAAATTGGAAAAGTTTGTTTTAGAGTACTTCTTTTTTAAGTGTTTTAACACATTGACTGCCATGTGAATCACGGATGCTTCACACTTACTCTAGTCATCCGCACAGCGTGAATCGCGGATGCTTCACTCACTCGTTCTTCTTTGAGGCCATGCCACTCAGTCTTGTTTAACGCTAAAACGCCGTATTTACATAGGGTAATGCTCCACAGTATCCTAGACAAATACTATGTTTTAGCGAAGATGAATTTTTTTATGTGAAGCACATAATGCATATATTTATGAATGTAAGTTATTTAAAATATTTTATGTGATTTCCAATAATAAAAATATTCTGAAAATTAAACAATTGGATTTTGCTCAAAGAATATATTTTTTCTCCTTTTAAATAGGATTTATTTATAAAGTACAGACTCGAACAGAAGAACATGAGAGCTATTATAAGAAGACATATTACAAGAAGGTAATATCGAAGTAATCCATCCTTCAAAAATTACGAATTCTACGATAAGATTTGAAATGTATTTGACTGAATCAGCAGACTGAACTCAAGTGTAGTTATGCCACAAGGGTCCAATAATTGTTGCGAGTTCCAAGAAATGTCTTAGTTGCACTGTCAAGGACGCTTGCACTGCATGGACATGAGAAGGAAGTTTTGCTTGAAGGGCCGTGTGAAGCAAGGGTGATTCTGGCTTCTAATTTATTGAAAAAATACAAAAATAATGTCATATATCAACAAAAACATTATCTTTCACTATTTCACACATATTCAAGCACAAAAAATTATTTGGCCTGGGAGCAAGAAAAAGTCTTTAGCATTGGGGCAGTCAACATGTTAATATGGTAATATTATTTTATTTCTTATCTAATCAACAAAGAACCAGATCCCTTCACTTATCTTACTGTAAGGTTATTAGCAACAGGATTACGTAATAATTCTACTGTCACAGGATACTAATGCTGATCTAACAATTAACTTACATGAGGTGTAGATATAGGTATAAACTCTTTGGAGAAGATTCAACATAAATTGTTGAACCTTTGTTATAAGTCGCTCCCCAATTGGCTTCTTCAACACAATTACGCTTCAGCTTGTCGTATATTCAAGATTGCTCCTTTAAAAGATGTTAGAAAATATTATGATCTCTGTTTTGCTTGTAAGGCATAACTCAGATTTATATATGACAGTCATATCACCAACAAATGTGATCAAAGAATCCTGAATTGTAACATTCATAACCCAAGGAAGTTGTTACAGTTCTCAGGGCTTAGGAATTATTACTTGTACTCATCTTTTCCAAGGCTGTGACATTACTAGAACCCTCTACCAAATAAATGAGGAACTCAGATCGAATAATTGTGTTCAAATGAAATGTGACAAACTTATTACGTATAGTGCAGTGGGGGACAATAATTACAAAGTGATGTTATTTTAATAGTGTAATTATTATTTCATGATATATCTGCTTGAATTGCATAATATGATAATAAAGACATTTTACAAACATTAGGTGAAAATTCAAGTTATAAATAAAACTGAATTGTTATTTCTTCTTTTATGATACAAATGTCATGAAATTTGAAAAGATGAATATATTTATCAATTGTTACTTATGTTTCGTTTGATGTGAACGATGACCTCAGTGTTCCCTCAAATGTAAAACTTTTCTGAAAGAACAGTTTTCCTCGTATAAGTTAGATTGTATTAGTTTTGCTTGTATAGATAATTAAGAAACATCCATATGCTTCCTTTTTATTAAGAGGATTTTAAACTTCATATTTTTTAATATTTTCCACTTTATGTCCTTCGTTAGTAAACATAGTTATTTGCCAGCAAATGACTGCTTCTTGTGTAGAAGAGTGTGGGAATAGCTTCTCATGTAAATTATTTTAAAACATTAGATTTGTGTCTGAGACTTCAAAATAATATTGATTTTATAGGCAGAAGCCGAGAAGGACTTTGAAGAGAATACGGCTCAACGACATGCCAACCGTTGGCATATGATGCAAGGGAACGCAATCTTCACCATGGAGAACACCAGTGACCCTGAGGCTCCGTCTGTTAAAGGAGAACTACAGAATGATGGAAAGGTATTAGATTGTATATTTTGTGATTTCAAGGTATTGAAATAGTTTATCATCGAAAGGGCAATTAAAATCTAATTAACTCCTTACCAAGTTGCTGTGTGGAAGTTGCTAAGTTTTAACAATAATTTAACAACAAAACATGAAGGTTTTCTAAAATATTTATTTCTCCAAATTTCAATAAAGTAAAAAATAGTTCAACTATGAGGGAATAAAGAACCCAGACTTGTAATTTACATGAAAATCTATGTAAAAACTAGCTGTTGAATTAACTGCTCAATACATTGGCAAAAGATTGTTTTTGTCTAAGGCACAATACACTTATTACATGCACTGCGGTATTTTAACTCATTTGCAAGGAAATGACTTCCTGTTATGTGAATGATAATTTAATATTCTTTCTTGGTCACTGGTGCTATGACAATGTGGCACTATTTCAAAAATTTGTTAATTGCTTTCTTGCTCTGATGTGATGGTTGCGATATGTTTCATTACCATAAATATAAAAATTTTTCTTTTGTGATTTATGTTTAGAATTTTTGAACTACTCTTCTTTATTTGCATCTCCTGTCATTTCTTACATTGCTACTAGTTCTGAAAAAGTTCTATTTGTTTGTTTCTATTAATTATTATTTTGTATTTATATTCAAAGATCATGTAATATCTTCTTCTTCTTTTTTTTTTCTTTTTTTTTTTTTTTTGTATCATCTGTTATCTCCTCTGTAGGTATCACTCTCACACATTGTATGAGTTGGTGACATTTCTTTCTCCACTGGCATTCTGCACAAATATGCCCCAAAGTTCCCACATCTCACTGGGATGAAACCATTGCAATTGTTGTCACTGTGTATTTTTAATGTATTTCTTTCCCTTCCTTTTTTCAGATTTTTGCTTGTGTGTAAAACCTATGTCTGTAGTGACAAAAGAACAAACTTAAGAGGCTAGTGCTTAATTTTTGGTTAGTACGTTATTTGGTAAATGTTGAAATGTTGATAAGCTTTCTAAAGCAAGTTACGATAAATAAACAAACTTCCTTCTTTAAATTTAAAACTTCCTTCTTCTTTTATTTTGTTCTGTCGCTTGCACATGTTTCACTAGTTTTCAAATTAATCATAATTTTCAAATTTGAAAACAACAACAACAAAAAACACATTATTAAAGAGTCAGATTCATTTGTTATTAAATGGTTATACATGTTTAAATAAACTTATAGATTTAATTCATGTTTGAGTATTCTGCTAACACATACATTATTAAATTCTAGATCTCTAAAAGCAAAAAAAAAAAAGTTAATAATTATGAAAAATAAATGGTAATTTGATTTAAAAAAATAAGTGCTATTTTGTCTAGTCCCTAAATATGATACATTTATTGAGAGAGATTCTTTAGTGTAATGTTATCTTTGTAGACAGAAGCCGAGAAGGATTTTGAAGAGAATACGGCTCAGAGGCACGCCAACCGTTTTCATATGATGCAAGGGAACGCAATCTTCGCCATGGAGAACGCCAGCACCCCTGAGCCAGCGCCGTCTATGAAACGAGAGTCACAGAATGATGGAAAGGTACTTGATTTTTACTGTATACTTTCACAATATTTCTTAACACTTGGGAGATGGTGACCACAGGTTCCGGAGCAATGCCCCTTGATTGACCATTTTTTTAACCAATGCTCTAATTTCTGTAGATCTGTTTGTATGGATTGTATCTTCAATCTCTTTTCTGGATTGGAATCAGCAATTCTTGTACTTTGAACACATGTCGGAGCTTTCTATAAGCATATCAGGTTATCACAGAATGGCAACAGGTTTTGTTTTCCCCATTAGACATATTGGGGTAGAAATGCAGTTACCGATGAGAAGATATTTGGATATAACACATTTTCTTCGTGTCATTTCCATGAAATCACGTAACAAAGGACAGCAAAAAACCAATGGACTAACGTGTATACACATCAATACTTTACCATTGACTAACAAAAAATCTCCCAGGTCAACAAAAGTGTTATCTCTTTTATTTTTAATGCACTTGAAGACCCACTTAAAGCTGTTTCCACACACGTGAGATGTCTTGAAAATGTCATGTCTCCAAAAAGAAATTATTTTTTCTACAGTACTCGAAGTACTAAATTTATTTCTTCTACAAGTGTTACTAGGAAAGAATGTTTGCCGTTAATTATACACAGATGCACGCACACATTGTTCAAATCCTCTGTGGGTTTAGGTACAATATCATGTATCTTGTAAAATTCTGGGAAAGAAACTTTTTATCTGAATCTTTTAAATCTTTGATGAAAAATAATTAAAAAACATGTATGTAGCCACTTAGGGAATTGAGATGTAACATTTTGTGAGTTTGGCGTAAATTTCTTTGGGAATTCACAGTGGAGCCACTACACACTCCTTTTACTTTTTTGAAAACGAACTAGTTTTTGTTTGGGAACAACTGTTCATTCAGCTATTCAAGAACATAGAATGATTAAAGGTGAGGTGTTGACAGAGGATGTTCAAATTATAATTAAATAATAAAGTGGTATTGTCTACTCTGTCAATATTTTATTAAGCAAAAAGCTTTTTTGCTTGCTTAGCAAAAATTGTTAGTGCTTTAAAACACACAATTATTTTATGCTGAAATCATGTGTTTTAAAGCACTGATGATGTTTGCTAAGCATGCAAAATAGCTTCTTGCTTAATAAAATATTGACAGAATAGACAATACCACTTAATTATTTAATTATTCAAGAACAAATTGTTAAATTTTGAAGTTCCATTTGAAAATAATTTGATATCAAAATTCATCCACCAGCCCGCCACCATAGGACCATTTGATCAACAGTCGGCAGAAGCTGAGGATGGAAGTAAAGGCCTCCGAAACTAGTTCATGTGTAAAAGAAGCAAGTGGAGTGTTTGGGTGACGAATTATTACAATAATTTATTGTAGTGACTCCATTGTGAAATCCCGAAGTAATTTATGTTGTAATGGGCAAATTTATTAATTTGTAAGTTCATTTTGTTTTCAGGAGCCGAGCAGAGAAGGAGAAGAAGATCCCGCCGCTGCAGAGGAATTGAGTAAAGCACTCGTTTTGCCCCCTGTCAGGTCTCAGGAGACGGGAGTCCAGGAGCAAGAGAGAATGTACGAGCCCATGGTCACTCAGGAAACCCCCAGCGAAGCTGAGGCTCCCACGCTCAGGATGGAGGATGGTAAGTGACTCCGGCAAGATGTTTGTTCAATCCCACTTCGTAACAGTGATATCGTATCTGTATATGTGGGGCGAATATTAAGTAAGGGTACAAACCTCGGGTAGAAATTCCTGATAGGAAAAAGAACAAAAATGTTTGTATCTACATATGTGCAGTAATGGACAATTAGTTCGCATATAATGCAGTTAGTACTGGTACATCATGTTACATCCTTTGGGACCAGTAATTACTCATCTGATTAAGCACTATACTGAACGCTTAAAATTATGCTCTCAAAAATTACACATTTACAATCAGGTAGCTGTTGGAAGCCAAGTTACAGTAGCAGCCATGTACGTAAAGTTCCATTACACTTTTAATGCTTCATGGTTGCACTGTTTATTTACATCTATTTGAGTACATTTCTTTCATTGGGTCTGTTGGAAAGCAAGGAATATTTAGGGATGCATCCAATGATGATAACCCAAAGTTCCAAGACGTGTGATGTTTAAGAACCTTTCCTGTTTATATTTATTATTTCTGGACATGGAAACAAATTACATTTTGGCTTCATATCTAAAAAAATTTGGTGACTTTTGCATGACTCAAATTTTACATGATCCCTCTCCTCATACACAAAAATTTAAGAACATGCACACTACAATGTATTTTCAATCCAACTTCTGGGAACAAAAAGAAATAAGCCCTTTTTTATAATTGGAAAAAAAACTTTTTTATTTGGCAAAATGTTTCCATATAACACATGTATTTTTATAATTTTAAATAAAGTACCTTGAAATGCAATAAATATTTATTCATTTATTTATTTAATAATGGTTTTAATAAATTCAATAAAACTGTTGTTAATTATTTATAGAAGAACAATTCTCCATCACTAAAATTTCATCTGGCTTATCCAAAGCCTGATGCGTATGTGTTCAAATTGTACGTTGTCTACTGTATTGTCAAATTAATGTAGGAAAAGCATTTAGAACCCAATCTGTTCGAGAAGAATCATTGTTACATAAGATGCAACAAAAAGCACAAATTATGTTTATTATTCGAAACAGTTCAATAAGTTGTAAATTCAACTCTCTCTCTCTCTCTCTCTCTTTCTTTTTATTGTCCTCCACAGGGTCATAAGCACTTTGTAACAGATTTTTTGACAATAAATTTATTTATTTTTATTTATTTATTTAAGTTTATTGATATCATCACTGGACGTATCATTGTATGATTGTTACAGGGGGGTTGTCCGTGTGTCGCATCCCCAAGTCCCTGTCGTCTGGCAGCGTGGGTGTGTGGAAGGGTCCATCTGGCCAGAGTTCCAAGGCCAGCAGCAGCTACAACCTCTGCTCATTGGCCAGCAGCGCCTCCTTCGACTTCAGCTCCGGTGGTCGCTGCTCTCTCAGTTCACCTTCCACGGACGGGGACGGGCTCTCACTCAACACGTTCAAGGTGTGTGCAATACAGCAGAGCCTTCCTTGCGTTCCCTCCTGACAGCTAAGGGGTTGGCATGATTGCTAACCACCCTGTCACTGCGGGTTCAATTCCCGGTGGAGACCAGAAAAAATTTGTAGCTTTTCACATTAATGTCCCAGTCCATATATAGCTGTGACTACTGAAATGGGAACTGTAACTATCTGTAGCTATTGCTAACCCCTCCACATGGGCCGAGTTGTTGGTAAACCCAACTAATTGACCCACCTTCTAACAATAAATCCTAACGTCCCATCTCCTACCTCCTATCCCCCTTGATAATAAGCTTCAATAGCACACTACATTTCTCATTTACAAATACTACAATAGGAAAAAGAAGAAATAAAATTTTCTGGGAAAGTATCAATATCAGTCCTACATGCAATGAATAGAATATTAGCATTTGCTATCATTACAATTCTCTCAATGACATAAATATAACTGTGTAAATGTTGAAATGTATTCTTTTTAACTAATATATAATATAAATAAATAAAATTAATTATTTTAAATATTTGATTAATGTTACATTGTTCAATTAACATATTAGAGCATTAATAGTGTCTTGAATATTTTATTCTACTACAATTGACGTACATTATGTAATCTAATTATATTTTTGTTTAATATCATGTTCAATTGTTCTGTTGTTATGTTTCTCGTTATAATTTGTTATAATTTCAATCATCTGACAACAACTACAAATCGAAAGTCGAAACGTTATCAGTTTTTATCACAAGATATATACTGTTCATCTGTAAATTGTCATAAGTCTTGCATTATTTATTTAATTTTGTTGAATATTGTACTTAACAAAGTATTCTATCCTTGTGATGACACTTTCTCGAGGATCTCGGTGATGAAATATTTTTTTCGACCTTCGTCGCATATGTGCTTGTATTGTTTCAAAGCAAATACAATAAATTTTTAACGTTTCATTTATTTTTGTAATACTTCAATTGAGGTAGTAATATGAAAGATGTTGCTTGGAAATGATGTAGAGTATGTTCCAGCTTTGCACCTTGTCGTTGTTGTTGTTTTGCAGGGTGAAGACGGTGGTGCTGGTGGAGGGAAGACTTTAGCCGCAACTACAACTCGAGGCTTAGCCTTCTGGAAGAGCAGTCGATTGGCTCCTCCTGCACACGGACTCTCACCAGATCCTGCAGATGTTGTCAGGAGCACTCCGGAGGAGACAGAGGTACAGGTTCTGTCACAATGGCTGTGGAAGAGAAAAACTGTTCTCTCTTAAGGGACAAGCAATTCTCTCCCCTTCCTTCACTAGCCCACTTCTATTCTCCGTCTCCATCTCCCTTCTTTTTTAACTAAAGTTTTTTAAAATTGGAATGGTAGGATTTGGGCTTCTACCTGCAATGATTCGGAAAGGTTTATCAGTCTACTAAAACAGATTTATTCATGCTCAAAGAGTTGAATATTCAAGCTAATGTTGCCAGGGATGGTTCAGATAATCAAAATTTACTTAAGAAAAGAAAGACAGCTGTGATACAACCGAGTGCGTTTCAACATAAAGCAACTACTTCATTTCTCTGCATGTACCATGTTGTCCGTACTGAAGAAAACAAAGCAATAAACAAATTATGTGTAAGTTGTATGTATGTACCTAGATTTATCAGCATTAATTCTATGACATAAAGAAAGTTTCTATATGTTATGTGAGTTGACTTCCTTCTCACTGCAGCTACGTCTTCTCCAATTCATTCCACATCGCCACAGCGCCTTTGGTTTTTTTTTTTTAATTTTTCTTCACGATACCAGTTTGGATAATTGAACATTCTGATATAATTGATCCCCTACTCTATTCACAATGTGTTCATTGTTTCATCAGGAACTGCACGAGGACTCAGAGTGTGTGGATTTCACTGACTTCTCTTCCATCCTGGTGGCACTACAGAAGTCTGTAGCCATCCCGTTGTACACACAGCTGCGTCTCGCCAACGAAACTCTACTTCGGTACTTCTTTGAGGTGAGTTAGCTTAGCAAGTTGCAATGCTGTCTCATTTGCTTGTTTATTTGTGGTAACCTTATAAAATTGTAGGACTTTTTTGAACGAAAATAAATTTTTCTTCGGAACCTCTGATTCACCAGCCAAATGACGAACTGGCCAGAGTCTCAGTCCTAACGAGACCGGTTGAAAGGCGATCTACTGTAGCCCAAGACTTACGGACTTTCCACTCTGAACATCACTGATTTTTTACTTTTTTTCTATTTGTGTTTGTCACTTACGCTTACTACACGTCAAAAGAGCTCTATTACGAAGAAATTAGGAATAAGTAATGTAATTGTTAAACAGATAATAATTAATGAGAACTAAACACATTTAACAATGTAAACCGGACGACAGCATAGTTACAAATAGTACAGGATAGTACAATGGAGTATAATGTAATTCACATCATTTCTTAGGACTCAAATAATCTAATATCATCCTCTCCAAATAAATGAGTCAAGTAGTTTTTTTTTTTCTTGATATAATTTTTAAATGCTGTTTTCTCAGAAAGGAAATGATGAAAGATGGAACAAAATAAAACTGTCAACACATCTTTTATTGCTCTTAAGTAGGATATGTTACATGTGAGATTTTCTCTGTCCAGTTATGAAGAAAAAGAAGTAGAATTTTCTGTAACTTTAGTGTATTAATGTACATGACGAGGATGTGGATGATTATTAGTAATGAAAAATATGAAATTTGTAATTCAATTTTTCTTGAGCAAATATATCTCTTACACAGAAATCTCCTAAATTTCGGTGAACCTCACCGCCAGGTAACTGATTAATTATGTTACGTTGAATGATAATGGGAGACAGGACCCAGATTCGAACGCAGGACATTTCTGTATGTTTGTGAACTCCAGATTTGGAAAATACCAATCCACAATCAAGCACTTCCTAAGGGAGTCGCCTCATATGGGATTCTAATCTCTGTGAGGTCATTTCAGAGGTCTCGCAAGTTGAATGTGAATGGTAGACTGGACCTAGAGGCGAACAGGGTGATGCAGTTGGTAAGGGCATCAACGCATTAAGCTGAAGGTCCTGAGTTAGAATCTCGATCCCGTCTCCCATATTCATTCAACATCACACAAATATATTTCATTGTTTGTATTTCATATTTGACTTTGTAGTCTTTTGTGTGTGTTCTCTGCTGGATGCTACTGTTGTTCTTTGGTAACGGAGACTTGTTGATTGTGCAGGAGTTGCACTTACTGACACACCTGGAGGCTCTTCGTGCTTTCTTCCTCCTCTCCGACGGCGAATTCGCTCAGGTCCTGACGGACACCCTCTTCTCCAAGATGGCCACTGTGCAGTCACCCAACATGTTGCTGAACCACGTCACGCTCAACGTACTGCTAAGGAAGGCGCTCGATGCAGCTGCTCCCAGGTCCTTTGACGACCCTGCTCAGCGGCTCAGCTTCAAGGTGTGTTGCCTTTTGGCTATAATTGTGTTCAGTGGCAGATCTAGACCGTGGTCAAACCTAACCAAGGATGGATCTGGGGAACCTTTCTGTTTGAAAATCATGGTTTTAGCATACAAATTTTATAAATATTGTCTTATGGATAAAATATATCAACTCATCAAATAGATAATCAACAAATGACAATATTAAATAGTAACCAAATTTATTAATTGTTTAATGTAGCAAAGTATGCCTTTATCTGTTGAGAGTTCAGGTCCAATGGTGGGGG
>NNCF01127022.1:164849-195073 GCA_002313205.1 Laupala kohalensis
CCCCCCATAGATCCACCACTGACAGTGTAGCTTTATCACATTTGACCCCCAAGAAATCCACAGTTACGTCAGTGGTATCTGTAGCTAACATGTATTCATATTGTAATGATTCCTTGTTTCATGTTTGCATAATCTGTATTAATTGGTGAACTTTATAATTAATGGATCAGATTCGCATTACTTGGAGAGATCTACATAAACTGCATCAACTTGTTTTCTATTTTTTAGCTATTACTAGTAAAAACTGTAATTGTAGTAGGAGAAATATTTTGTAAAAATCCATGTTGGTCGTGAGATGTTTAATATTTACTATACTTGTGTTGAGAAACTATGACGTATCTTTGGTAAAGCACTGGTGATTCAGATGGATTATTATTTAATTTTTTTTTATATTTATCCTCTCGAAGTACTCTTGAGTAAAAAATTAACAATGGTTTGGTTAACACATTATTTTTCTAATGAAAAAGGATGGAATTCCATCAACATGATTTTAACTTAGACATCAACTTTACAATGACTTAATTTTCTTTATCTCATTTCAATACCTTACAAAATAGTAATGTGAAAGGTGTTGAATTGAGAAATTGAAATTATTTGATGACCCTAGTAGTGACTCTATTCGGTACGGGGCTAATGAGAGTAAATAAACTTTTCTTTTTAAAAATAAGAGAAAAAAAATTGCATTTGCGAATGAAGAGCTGGTGTGTGATTGCATTGTGGTTACTGTGTGTTGCAGGTGACGTCCAACCCAGAACACTTCTTCCTGCTCTCGACAGACGTGGTGTCGTGCATCCGGCTGCGTTACAAGGCCGAGTGGCCTCTGAACCTTGTGTTGACGGAAGAGGCTCTGCACAAGTATGACTCCATCTTCAGCTTCCTTCTGCGACTTCGTCTCGTCGCATGGCGCCTGCATTCGGCATTCCTCAGTCTCAAGTGGAACAATAAAGGTAAGCGATGGAAACTGAAACGTCTATGGGTGGAATGAAAATAATTGTGCGCTTGTTAAGTGTCGCCTAATATACATATCCGAGACAAACATTCATTTTGTTTTCTTAGTTCTCTCTCTTGAAAATTATAAATAGTTGCGGACATATCTCGGAATGGATTTAAATTCCCAAAACTATTAAATATAACAAGTAGGTTTCACTAGTTGTTGCAAACATAGGTCAAGTGAATAGTCTGTGGAATCAATGCTCTTTTATGCAAATGAGTGACGTTTCTTAATAGTTGGACTTCCATGCATGATTTCCTGAAATCTCAAAGGTTGATTCAAAGATTAGTTTCATTAAGCTTTTCTACATTATTTTTTTTGTCATGTTCTGCACAGAGATTTTTTCTCGGCACACTTGACAAATATTATTTTGCAGTTCGATACGTGATGTCGTTTGAGTCACCCGTGGATTCGTTCTGACATCTTGGCCTAGGAGGCAGACTGCACATCATTGTCATTCTCTTGTCCACTTCTCATCTGCCTCTGAAGCTGACCACTTCTCTCCAAATCATCCTCAATGAGACAACTCGCTTCTCTCGGTGGCCTCGTCACAATTAATCAGCCCACAGGACGATTTTGCAGTCTAGCAACCATGCTTTTGACCATGAGCTCTCTGTTTCCATGCAAAATGGTGTTCCTATCCTTCAAGTCTTCTAGAACATCATCTAGTCAGCCATCACATTATTAGCACATCACGTCATCACAACTGCACAAAGAGGCAATCGAGAAACACGTCATCATTATCTCATTGCTGCAACTCTTCATCACTTCAATGACCAAACAGCCACTCAGTTTTGTATCATTTAAGATCTTCCTTGTTGTCATGGTTTTAGCTAGTTGAATTCTTATGTTATTAAAGTACATTGTTGGCACTTGTATGTCTCAACTCCCATCTTCTCTTCTTTCATTTTTGGTCCTTTGAAATCTTACAAATCTTGCTCGCTACAACCCAAATGTAACAATATTCTCCCTCAATTTTTTTGTTTTTTGTAGTGATGCTTCTTGTTTCTTTTTCCAAACCCACAGCTGTAATATATTATACTTCTATCAAAGTACAAATACATACATTTTTAATAGAACACGGATGTCAAAATCATTGTATAAAACAGGGTAATGCCCTCCTTTTTGTGTCAATTTTTCTTCTTAACCAAGACTTCATAAATACATTTCGTTTCTCCTGGTTTCTTGAAAAATGACTCTTATCTTGTCCTAATGAAGTCAAGTACATCATACTGTGGCTGGATTGCTGCTGGTAGAGAAAAATGAGTAGGGAAGACATCCGCAGGTTCGACATTTCTGTCATTGTCATACTCATTCAGCAGAGCAAATATTTTAAAAGCAAGCAAGTGCGACACCCTAGGCTACATTCATACAAGGGTCAACATGGGCTGTAGCTGGATTGCTGCTGGTAGAGAAAAATGAGTAGGGAAGACATCCGCAGGTTCGACATTTCTGTCATTGTCATACTCATTCAGCAGAGCAAATATTTTAAAAGCAAGCAAGTGCGACACCCTAGGCTACATTCATACAAGGGTCAACATGGGCTGTAGCTCAGTGTGGCTAATTTTTGGAAGTTTTTTTTTTTTCTCACGCCAGGTTTGAAGTGGATGAAGATATCCCATGGGATTTATAATATTTGAAAATCCCACCAACAAGAATCTGTTCAGTTAGAAAGAGGTAACTATCTTAGAACTGATTTTTCAATGTATTTTTCTTCTTTTATCCCTTATAGTTTACTCTATCTTCTTCTTCTTTTTACACAATTTTATTGAATTGTTACTGAAAATTATCTCTATTTATAATTAACTATTTAGCTACATATTTAATTTTCTATCTGTCAGTATTTGTTGATATTCAGGGTGTGGCAAGAATATTACAGATGACTTAAGTTTCAGCACACACCTTTAAGTGGTCAGGACAGCTGGAAACGCTATCCCCATGTCGCTGTAAACAGTGACTATTCAATTTGTGGTTACACCTAACATAGTATAAGTATTGCAGGGTTCACGACATAGTATCTATTTCCATGAATAACGTGAAATGCTTGTGTGTTTGTGTGCAGGACGAGGGGAGATGCGACAGCTGCATCAAGTGCACGTGTGGCGCCACGAGATGACTCAATTTGCCCGAGCAGTGCAGGCATACGTGAGTGCAGCTGCTCTTAGCGAACCCTGGACCCCCTTCAGAGAAGCCCTGGCACGCGCCAGCACTCTGGACCAGCTCTACCACGAACATGTGGCCTACGTCAAGAAGACACTTTACAGGTGAAGTAGAAGTACAAAAATCTTAACTGAAGATTGACAGCTCTTCTTCTTTAATACTTCCTCTTTCATTACTCTCTTTATTACTCATTCTTGTTCTTTAGTTATTTTGAAGACACCTTCACTTCACAATGAATTAATAAATAAATAAAGCCTGTCCTATTAAGTGAACTTAAATTGTACCCACCGATGTATCTATGTACATAACAGGATTTTTTCTTTAGAATAGCTCTAACAATTTTAACAAAATCGTGGAATACAGGTATTTTGAGGTGGAAA
The DNA here is from genome assembly GCA_002313205.1 of Laupala kohalensis. Classification (NCBI taxonomy): domain Eukaryota; kingdom Metazoa; phylum Arthropoda; class Insecta; order Orthoptera; family Trigonidiidae; genus Laupala; species Laupala kohalensis. The sequence continues at coordinate 168,381 of NNCF01127022.1, forward strand.
AGCTATCTAACATGGTGTCAATTCTGAGTGAGATTGTGTGTAATTTTCTTCTAATAAAAGCTTGGCCATCTACATTTTAAATAACTCATTGCCCAAAATGCAACCAAAACCTGCGTACGACCCTGTACCGAACAAAGAGCTAATTTACTCTCCAAATCCAAGCTAGGGACTAGACAAAAAAAACTGAGCAAAGTGACAACTGTCCCAAGAAAGAGTACAGATAAAAATATTACTAGTATAAATAATAATGATAATAAAAATAAAGGTTAACAAGCATGCGTTAAAATAATCCTTCCTTTTTAATCAATCAAGTACTTTGACTATGGTGTGGTCATATGATACAGGTGTCTTTTCTTAAGATAAAGTTTATGTTGCAAGTATATGGGTTTGCACAAATTTTTTCACGCACAATATTTTTACGATAAATGCGCATGAAATAAATAAATATATGGGCACCTGCACTTTGAGGTCGAGATGAACTGTTTATATGCTAGTGAAGAAAATAAAATTTTTCGTTATCATGTTGAAGAAGTGAAATATAAAACATTGGTTCGTTTGCAGGTGCCTGTTGTACAAAAACTGCCGCTACTTACACAGCCTTCTGCTGGCTGCCTTGGACGCCATCCTCAAGTTCCTGGCACAGCTGGAAGCGAGTTCCTGGCATCCTACGGAGAAGTCTGTGGAAGGCAAGAGTTCAGAGGACCCGGAGTTTGCAAAACTGCGCGCACTGCACCACAAGTTCCAACAGGCGGCGTGCCAGCTGGTGCGTTTGGTGTGGAAGCTGGTTCAAGCGGGTTTCCAGGTGCACCTCCAAGCGCTGTTGGAGTCTCTTTGTACCAACGGATTCTATGATCCCACCTCTTCCCACGTGGCTACTGCTTCTACTGCCACAGACATCACCGCTCCCGCCGCCGAGTGAGATAGTCAGATACATTAGCAGTTGGTATAAGACTCCCTAGATCAACAAAATTCTTCGATATTGGAAGATCTTTGACAGTATGCTTCGTTGTTTTAGGCTACTTTTCCAGGGTCAGACAGTGTTCATTGTTTAATCAACGTTTTCTTCTGTATTTAGTCTGAACAAGTGAGTATGTCCTTCTCTTGTGGATGTTGTTGCTTGAAAGGTCTGTGATTTATCTGTTGCATCACAATTGTTATTCTGTTTTTTTCTCGATATTCTGTTATTCAGTGTTACAGGATGAATGTCGGTTGTTTCGAATGTGTGTTTGAAAGTAAATTGCTAGCTACCATCCTCCTCCTCAAAGAATTCTATTGATTAAGGGAGTAGAGCTGAGACGCATAGTTTCAGTGTAGTGTAAGTTCACGAGATGGAAAAGACATAGATCAGCGTTTTAATTATACTAATCTAATCAAATGAAATCTTTAGGAAAGTCAGTGATGCAAATTCTTTGTCCAGTGATCTACTCTGGGAATTAGTATCGGCTTGAGGCAAACTGAAATGTCAATATTCTGATAATTTAGCTTCTTTTGTGGTGTTGGTACTAGAGAAATTCATCACACCTTGTCTAATTACATAATCATTTCATTGATTGTGCTGTACCTACTTTTGTAGAACATTAATGATGATTATTTTGTATACCAAAGTGCCTCATAGGGTGGTGTGTTGTTTGTTGACTTAATTTTTTTTATTTTTCTCATTTTTTCTTCTTGTGGTTTAGATTGATTATTAGGTTCATCTTGAAATTTCCTTGAAAGTCTTTAATGCTCCAACTTTTAATGCTTGTTCAAAAATAATTTTTTCAATCGCAATACTCGAGCATTAAGTACTGTCTGTTTTTCATCTATAAAATTGGGAATTATTTTCTTTCAACTATGACCTTTAAAACATACAGTAATTTCTTCAACGCAACTCTGCTGTTGTTGATGATTCTCTCATCTGATGATGTGACTTACCTCACAAGACAAGTCCTTGTAGTTCATGACTTGTTACGGAAAATATTTTTCGTGAGATATTGCCAAAAGTAAAAGTCACTAGGATTCAAATCAACATTGTCCAGGAGCTAATTCTGTTGTTGCAAGATGGTTGGGGAAATTGGTTTGAAATGGCAAGTGAGTTCTTTGTTTGCTGCGTCCAGAGAAAGAAAAAGTATTCATCACAAATTAGTCAGTTAGAACTGTATAAAAAAATAAGATTAATCGTCCAATGCAGAAGGATTATAATATAACGAACATTTTCCTAAAATATGTAGGATTATCAGATGTGCCACCCTGTAATAAAAATCTCTCCATTGATATTGTTCTTAATTTTAATCAGTGTGATACCACTTTTTACGTGTGATTGTGTTAGGATATTCGTTATGAATTATTTTTGTTTTTAATTCAGTGAAACATGAGATTTCTCATTGAAAATATTTTAAACATTTCTCTCTCTCTCTCTCTCTCTCTCTCTCTCTCNGCGTGCTAGAAAATAAAAATTATATATTTTCAAATAAACCATTAAAATTCATTATCATTTATTAGTTCGATTGAAGTAGTCATCTTTCGATTGAAGTAGTAGATTTATATCTTTCTAATATTACAGTATTATTCTGTCCTTAGAAATAGTCTATGACATCAGTCTTGGAAATATACTTGAGTCTTCTTTATCCATTTGAATAACTTAGTCTGCAAATTTCTCTAACCTTGGCAATGGCTAATGCAGGATGACACCCAATGAATCGTTTGCTGTAACTATTCTTATTAAGCGCCTCTTTGGGTATTAAGAAGAAGAAAATGTGGAAAAGTTTACTTGCCTTGTTGTAAATACAATAATCATAAAATATCTGTAGAACTGTTACGTTTATTTTTACTAACCTGCTACTACTACATATTAATACTTTAAGTGTAATGTTAAAATGCTTCTATGATTTAAAACTTGCGTTCTTCTATTATGACTGAGTTACGTGAGACTTGATATGCTTGCAAACTTTTGAAAATGTGTGTATGATTGTTATGCAGTTACTTCGATATGTTGCTATTTCTTTGCACAATTAGCATAACTAACAGTGACTGTTCATTAACCTAAGAATTATTGTTGTAATATAAAGTACGTATGAAATATGTGTTATTATATTTAGCGAGTAATATTTGTAGAAAACTCAATATTTGAGAACAATAATACATATGCTGAGCATATTAGCAAATGTTTTGTTATTTATGTTCTACACTTCTCATCTTTAGCTAGAACTATGTTGTGTGTAATATGAGTGGTTGTTATGTAAACATGTTGTTTATTATTTATAAAATTATGGAATGAATGTTCTGTGTTTGTTTGAAACCTGTGTTTTATTTTTATTTTTTCAGATTAGTTCTGAAAAGTTATTTTTGCCCTTCTCTTCAGCATTGTTATTCTTTCATCGTATATCTCTCGACAGGACTATTAATAGATGTTTGGTGGTGACCGAGAAAATTGTTTACACGTAAGAATGTTGGTTGTGATCACAAATATTGGTCTTCTGCTTTTAAAGTAGGAATTTAAATGGATGTGGTGATTTTAAAGAATCATCTAAGTAACTTTTCTTACTTCAATTTTCAAATACGTGAGTGGCTTATAAAACATAAAGAACAGTACCTCTGGAACTCTCAGCGGAGTCGAGTACAGTAAAACATTAATCCAGAAGAGTTGTATTTTCAAAAGCCCTTGCTCCATTATCTATTTCTGCCAACCTATAGCATAATTGTTATTTATTTTCGTTAATTCAACTGCACCAAAGGGTGATACATTTCAGGAGGGACTAACGCTCGCTCCACATTGGTCATTTCACCGAGAAGTATGATTGCCTTATTTATTTTTCTTGTATTTGTTTCTCAACACAACAATATGAATAGTAATTATGAAAAAAACATGATTTAATTTCTATGTTATCAGATAAGCAATATAGTATAAACAATGTTCAGGAGCTCGAACGACTTGTTTGAAATACACAGGACCATGTAAAACATGGCGACCAAGCACAACAGTTTCGTGATATATGCATTTCACATTGGAAAAAGTGAAATATCTTTCTCAGATGTCGTGACCTATAGATAAAAGTGATATAAAAAATACTGAAAATTTACTACAAATCTAATTAATCTTCCATCACTTTCGTGATTTAGAAGTAGATCTCATTTTGTAAATAAGTGTTTTCTCCATAAGACGCAATGTATTACACTATCAGTTGTAATTGCAATTATCTCATTCAAATGGTTGGTGAGGTATGCGTTTCAAGTTGAAATCACAATACGTACACGTTATTCTGTTCATTTATGCCAATTGTGGATATTTGTGTGATTTAATTCTATCTGCACTAGTACTGCCTTAAGCACAAATGACTTTAACTCTTGAAAGTCTTTCATGAGTGCAGCTTATTCTCAATAGAGCGAAAGAATGGATTGTAGTGTGTGTTATTGTATTTTACACAGGATAGTTAGCTTAGAAAGGAATGAACCGCCAACTACGGTAGTATGAGTGGGCCAGGCACTAGTCAAGCTGATTTATGAAACTTTCAGTATTGTTTTCTATTCTGTTTATATTAAAAATAGTAAATATAATGGTAGCACAATCCATGAATTATGGTGTATTACAAACTTGTAATCATTGATTATACCATTTAAATTGAAATACCGTATTTTAAGAATTGTCTCTGTTTGCTCAAGTTCTCTAGTTTCACAACAGTTTCTATTGAATAACTTTTTCCATTGTCCCGTAGACCCACATTTTAAAACTATTCTATTGTGTATGAAATTTGTGTCAAGTGCAATACTTTTATGGATTCATTAGGAAATTCCATGGGAATTTCTTTTTTAATCTGTCCCTCCAGAGTCTTTAGCCCTGAGAACCCATTCAACTTCAAGAGTAGCGCTGCAAGGACTGAAATTTATTATACAAGTTGTAAGATAATAGTTTGTTCTTTCATTTATAGGAATTGATCGCACTTTGTAGAAAGGAACTAAGTCAAAATTTGGCATTTTTATTTTCACTGCCTTTATAACTAATAAAGAATAGATGCATTTAACAGTGAAGACAGGAACTTGAGCATGTTTTAATGATCTATTATGCTATTATTTTAAAAGAAAGCAATTTCATTTATTGGTTATTACTTAAAAAATCAGTTTTTTTCTCTCTCCTGAAAAGTAGTAAATTTTGACTTAGTTCTTTTGGAAAAAGTGCAAATTCAATTCAAGATTTTCAAATTCAGTCGTCAGGTTGCTTATATTACCTTAATATTGGGAAGTGAATGAAAGTTGAGCGACAGTTTGTAGGATTCACATATTGTCAAGGACGGGTTGACTGATTTCGGAGGGTGTCTGGTAATAGTCCCCCCAGGCTAAAATACTAATTTCATGTCTCATGGGAGGATGTGCAACCTAAAACATCGGTGGGAGTACTAATACTTTATCTCTGAGGCAGAGGGTTCAAGCAACGTTGGAGGTGAGGGGATTGTAATAACTCAACTTTTTTACTTCTGGAGTGTTTGCTAGTTTGTTTCTTCCTCGTACAAATGAAATTCTAACAGTTTGTCATAGAGATAATCCCCTCCTGTGGCTCAGGTACTAGCACCTTTGCCCGTCACCGAGACGCACACTGTTCGATTCCCGGCGGGGTCAGAGAAAAATTTGTAGTTTTTCACTTTCATGTCCCAGTTCATATATCTGTGACTACTAAAAAGCAAACCCCCTATCTACTTCCTACTAGTCCTAGTATCAATAATTCTAACTGCTACTAACCCCTCCATGTGGACCAAACTTGGTAAACCCAGTTAACCGGCCCACCTACTAACAATAACCCCTACCACCCCACGTAGATAAGCTTTAATAGCACGCTACATTTCTCATTTACAAATACTAGAAAATAATATAGATGAGTGGACTCCAGTATTCATTTTTATGACGAACACACAGAGCAGGAGGAATCCTTTTTCCTGTCGCATGAGTGTTTGGTTCTCCCAACGGGGACCTTCAGTTTTAGCTCTCTCGTGACTCGTCTCCTGTAGAGGCCTACGACTAACATTAAGGTCTCTAGTTTCCTTCAGAAGAGTAGAGTATGTTCTCTTAAATGGTGTCAGATATTTCGATTCCTTCCGACTTCCCACTAACATTGTCGAGAGAATTCGGCCCGCCGCTTTGCCACTAAGTAACAGCACTCGCGGGAATATAAAGGCAATATGGTCTTAGCTCTCCTGCGTCCAACTGTTACCCGTCATCTTTTACAAATAACTGTGATTGTTGGCTGTCGGAAGTATGAAGAATACGGCAATTTTAACGTGTTCCAAATTTTCGACGAGAACACGCGCCCCATGATAGCGCAGGATTTTAGATCTCAGAATCCTCCAAAATTGTTTAACTTGCATGCATTGCAACAGAAATTTCTCACATTTGGATATTTGAGAAACCAGAACATACGTTCTCTTCGACTTTAGCATTCGGGAACAGAGCAATGCTTCATTATTTCGAGTTACTTATACGAACAAGAAACTATCAGCTCCAACAATCGACCAAACAACTCTAGCTCCACTTCCCAACTGAGAAGTAAAAGAGAGAGAGAGAGAGAGCACTAAGACCAGCTTGCCTCTAATATTAGTTCAGTCTCTCGCCACGAGATTTCAGCCACGTTGCCCAGCAGTCCGAACTAGGTTCTCTGAACTGGGGCTGACCAGAACAAAATCCTTCATCACTTAAAATCAAAATTTAATCAAGCGAGTGCCTCGCTCGTTCCTGAACCTCCGCCTCTGATGTCTCCCTCTCTGGTTGAGCAAACCACTGCACGGCCGTGACAAGTTTATTTCTCCATTTTGAGTATCGCTTGGTAAAAGTACGTTATTCCCAGCTCCAGAAGTATTCACAACATTCACAAAAAGAATATGAACATAGTGACGGATTTCACCCCTATGGTGAATTATACGTTATTTCATTTGCACATGGAAATTTGCTTTTACTTCTCGGTAAAAAGTTCGGGGGGGGGGATGGAACCCTTTAGCAGTTAATTCTGCCTCGGGCAGGGTTAATCGATTTTGAAACCATCATATCTCACTTATGATCCTATGTAGGAAAAGTTGAAGTTCACTTTTATTGCAGGAACTTTTATTAATTTATTAACAAAAATTTTAGTGATAAAACTCTTTAAAGAGATGTTTATTTGATGAAATGATTTGTCACAAACTCATCCCTTCTGGCACAATCTCACCCCACTTGACGGTACGCAATTACATTGGTGTGGCCATCTGTAACAGTTGAAATCAATGGCCGCTTGGTGTTAACAGATCGCCACTCAATGGTCATTTGACTAGTCATTGTACACGAAGAATTCGACTTCCGGAAGATTATCGGTTTACATAAGAATATTTAATAACATTTATTATTACAAAACATTGCCTTTTGAAATATAACACAAAAACTATTAATGTAGTTCTAGTAACTATTTCTGATTAACAAGAAAGTATTTGGAGATCTATCAAAATGGGAGTTTGTCGTTCCCTAAGCGCAAGCGTTGCTACAAAGCCTCCAAGTCCAGAGCAGCCAGGAGGTAATCGCCGCTGCGACGAGGAGGGCGCTGGGTAGAAGGGCGGATCCCACGGCCTCCTCCACCACAGGACGCGCCAACTTGAGGGGGGTGATCTTGGGAACCATGTAGTTCGACCACAGCCCCGGCTTCTCTTCTCGATTCAACACCTGGTAGTACACCCAATCGACGCCGGGCCCCACTAGCAACCACAGTCTGCACACAGAGCACACGGAAGGAAATAAAAAGACTCGCATTTTAGCAATTTGTAATATCCCCCAAAAATTTATCACCTTAAAATATGTGTAAAATGTTTTTAAATGAATATGGAATTGTTATAATTTTATGCTAATTTTTAAAGAATGATTATTATTTAATTAGTAAATATTTTAATCCCTCTCCAATCTTTAATTTGCGACACCCCTTCCGGGAAAACAGTTTGTCAATTACGCAGTTCACGTGAAGACAAAGAATCCACTCAATTTGATGATTCGATTTTATTTTATGTAAATTACTACTTAGTAGAAGAACTGTTGTTACACGTCTACTTTAAATAACTTAAACTCGATTAGTCAAAGTTTTAAATTTGCAAGGTTCATCATTGAGCAACCTTCTCTGTCAGAAGGTAGATAAAGACTCTACTTTAGTCTCTCTCACACTTCTCAGTTGGGAAGTGAAGCTAGAACTGTTTGGTCGTTCGTTGGTGCAGCTAGTGGCTTTGCTCGTTCGTATACTCAACAGGAAATAATGAGGCGTTGCTCGCTCTGTTCCTGAACGTAAAAGTCGAGGTGGACGCAGGTCCTGGTTTCCCAGAAATCCAAATGTGACAAATTTGTGGAGAAATCAATGTAAGATAAACAAACAAGCGATTGAGAATCATTTCGGAGAATTCCGAGATCTAATATCCCAATCCTTGACGCCGCTGATTTCCCTATCATAGTACGGGTGTTTTCGTCGCAGATTTGGAATACGTTGTACTTTCCATTTCCGTCAATATACTTTGGACAATCGAGACTCACCGTTTCTCTCGGCAGATGGCGGTTGACTGATCGGCGAAGGAGAGTTATTAGAGACCAGATTGCATCGGTATTTGCGCGACAGTGCTGTCACGTAGCGGCAGAGCGGCGGTCCGAATAAATAGCTATCTGTCTCACACGGTGGAAGGAGGAGGAGGTCAGCCACATGCCTATCTTGGCATACCTGATCTTTTTGACGTACTTCCTCTGACAACTGCCTGATGTCATGAGAGTTTAAGAACAACCCCACGATTGGTCACTTGAATTCATAGGTAGCCGAACACGATTGATATATTGCTTGCATTCCTTGCGATTCAATGTATTGTGAAAAACTTGTATTCCACAGATGGTGTATTGTTTCTAATTATTCATAATACCAATTATTTTATGTTTTCAACATTGAAACGGGTTTTGAAAGCGATATCTAATGGTTCTCGATTCTTCTACTCGTACGACATCTAGAAAATCTCATATGTATAGTTCCTGTTAATATGTCCTATACACAGGTTATGGAAGGTACAGTTAGTTCACTCCCATGAGCCCAATGTTACCTTAGATGCACCCCTGCGCGCCACGGGGAAGGCCGAGAACTATCGTCAAAATTGCGCTCAACGCCCCTCCCTTTTCCTCGTTTTACATCGCATAATTTTCATCGAGTTCCCGCTGCCACATTCTGCAAGAGCCAGCAATTCTAAATGCGTGATTCGAACTAAAACGCCCACAAATCAACTCCAAGCAGAGCTCGAGTAGCTTCCATTAGTCGCAGTCGCCACATGAAGACCATGTGCTTTCCGCCAACGTCATCACTCACTACGCGAGCAACTAGTTAGTTCGGCGCCTTGTTAGTGGAGCGCTGGGACAAGTGATCCATTTGTACCTTATATAATCTGTGCTACGGCCCACCTCTGTTTCGTGCATCATGATCCCACAGTACCTGCGCAAGGCATCTGATATGGGTGAGCACAGGAGTTGATCTCCTTCACTGTCCCCTTTCCCCGTCAACATGAACACTTCGTAACCACCCACGGCGTGCAAGCGGAAAGCCGTGATCTTCTCTTGGCACACGGCCACAGCACTGCTGCGATCTGCAAACAAACGAACTGGCAGTTGAATACTGCGACCGAATCACCTAGAGTCCTATAAGAGTAGAGAAGCGACAGCGGCAGAAATGTAATGCGGAATTTCTCACAACTCTGGAAAACGCTACGCGCACTTCGTCATAAGGTACGTTTACATTTGTACACATGTGTGAGCGATTTGTATAACATACATGTCAATTTGTATAGTATAGTGCTGTATAGTTACTCTTTGACATGTCGTGTGACAGGACCTCAGACAAATCCCGATACATTTTGTATGAGCTTCATTCAGAAGATACATGTCACTCAAACAAGTCGCAAACGCTTATGTAAAGAACCCACGGGCAGTACGCGCTCCGTCATGTTTGTTTACAAACTACGTTGTCATACGTTTTTCCTTCGAAAAGTTGCGATACATGTATCTCATACAAGTCGCCCTTAATGTATACAAGTGTAAACGTACCTACAGTAGTACCACGTGGTGTAGCAGAAAAAGTGAAGAACAACGCTATCCCATCGGACGCAGACAGTCCCCATTGACTCTCAGTTGACTTCTCTTCGCACTGCATTCTCTACTGAACTGCAAACGCTTGGCAGACCTTGAGTCACAAGCAGTGATTATGAGAAATTGTGCGACGTCAATTGGGTTAAGGTTACACGCTCAGACGCTACGGATATCGCTGCCGTTTCACTACTCACAGAATTCTATCGCTGGTCGGTCGTTTCTCTACGGAAGCTGGAAACTTCTTTCTGCGTTTGCGTACCTTTATGAAGAAGATACTAAAATCTATGTCAACACACGAGAGGTCTTGAATAGTTCACAATGATCCCATATTGTGATTTCTCTAATGATTATCCACTTACACTGAGGCGAGCAGCGTGATGGGCCGCCATAATTGAAGCCCTTGTTGAGCTGCAACAGTTGAGTGAGCAATTAAAACGCTAAACAAGTCATCGAAAAATGAAATGTAATTATTTTAGAGACCCAATTATTACTCGTGGAATTGACCAAAGTGATAGAAACGTTCCACGACGATAGATATACCGCTAACAGACTAGTTCTGCAACTCTAGAAATATGACCATTGTGTGGACACCTACGAGCTCTAAACGGCCATTCAATCCAAGTAGCCGTTTAGATCTAACAGATGGCTTCCCAATAGCCATTTTTACCAGAGTTAACGGAGAATTAAATTTTTCAAACGTCTTAGATTTGTTTAAATTGTTGCAGTGTATGCTGATATAAATTTCAGCTTTTAAAACACACCACACAGAGTATACACTATTTAATATTTGGATGAAATACATTGTCACTTGTGAGAAAAGAACTCATTTCGACTATAAATTACTTTCCGAATCTTTTCAGTACATGACGTTTTTTACCACTGGTAAAAATCTGAATTAATTTTTAAAAAATTTCACAGTCATTATACATCATGTACTTTCGCAGATTATAGCGCCCTGTCTAGAGAGAACCGTCGGGGGCAGAAATGTAATGCGGAAGTCCGGAAAATCCGATGCAGAGTTTCTCATAGCGATGTCCATTACTTCTATTGGCTCACATATTTCCCAATATTCCTCCAATAAGAGGCAAGAATCGAGTGTCAGCTTGCGCCAAAAGAACTGTGAGAATTTGTGCGTAGTGAATACAGCTGTTATGATAAATCACGGGCTCTAAAGTTGTGGACACGGCTGACGGATCTCTTTTGAATTAAGGACTCTAGCAGAAACTACTGAACGGATTGAAATTTCCATGGAAACTTCCACGGTAGTGTTCCCAAAAGTTGGGAATAAGGTCTACGTCACGACTCGTCCTGTCACCTTTGGATTCGGTTGAGGAAGAATTCAAATGAAGGGGGCAGTTTTTACCCTGTCGTGACCACCGTCCTCGCGCAGTTGTTCCTCGTCCTCAAACGTGTCCTCACACGCCAACTTCTTCTTCCTCGAGTCCTTACGGCAGTGGCCCACATGCCACAGACCCAAAGGCATCACGTATTGGTCGTAATACTGCAACACCTACAACAGAAAGCCAGGAGAATGTCTTATCAATCCAACACATCGCTCTCCTCAACAATATAAATAAATTTTTGCGTAGGACGACGTGGAGGACTATAAACTCAATGTATTATTACTATACTATTAGATTAGTAATGTCTGTTTTTACTAAGATTGTTAGTCGTTTTGTGAGTGATGTCATCTTGCTATCACCTATTTGCAGGTATAAACAATGATCACATTAAATTATTTGTCATAAACATTTGATTTATTTAACATAAGAAATATACGAATATCGCTTAGCAGACTCTCCAGTTTCCATGGATGATGTTCAAAACAAGCTTCAACATGGCGAACACAATATGGCGTCTAAGTTTAAATTGTGGTTTTACCCCCACCGTCAGCTTTCTCAATCTAATTGTACTCGGACCACCGGGGAAAGTGTTTGACATCTGATAAAATAATATTTTCCGGGCCATTAGGTCGTGGTCTATTGGGATAGAACCCGAACGACCTATCCCAATAGACCTCGACCTAACGGCTCGGAAAATATTATTTTATCTGAAGAAGCCGGTCGTGAAAGTCTACAAGTCTGCATGACTGACATCTGTTCACGAGAGACAACTAACGTTTTCCGGGCAAGATGGTCTTAGCGCTCCCTTAATCTCAGTTGGGAAGTTAAACACGAGCCGTTTGCTGGTGTTGCTGGTGTCGCTAGTGTCTTGTTGACGTACGTAACTCAAAACAATGAGGCGTTGCTCTGCTCCTAAATGTAAAAGTCGAGGTGCAACGATGTTGTGGTTTCTCAGAAATCCAAATGTGCGAAATTTGTAGAGAAATGAATGCGAGATGAACTGAGAATGTGAAAATACTTACGGAATAATTTCGGAGAATTCCGAGATCTAATATCTCAACCCTTGACATTATCATAGGGCGGGTGTTTTCGTCTAAGATTTGGAATATTAATTACGAGCGTTAAAATAGCTGTATTTTCCATAACTTTCCGTCTATATACTTCGGACGTTCGAGACTCACTGTTACTCACGGCAGATGGCGGCTAACTGATCAACGCGGTAGAGCTGTCAAAAGACCAGATTACGTCAACATTCGCGCGATAGTGCTGTCACCTAGAGGCAGTATACAAATCTGTAGCTAGCGTTGTGTGAATGGATTGCATTCTAACGTCAGAGAAGTGTAAGGAAACGTGAAGAGAAACAAAGAGAATGTATCAACCAATGGTTTCATACCGAGGCGTTTCACGTCTGCAAAAACTCTGAACGGCGAAAGCGAAGGGATCAATTTGTTTGAAAGCGAAGCGACAGATGCTTTACTCGGTCGTCAATATGTCTTTTGAGGACATTAGAATAAACACTGTTTGGGAAATATTGAAAAACAAAACATAAGGTTACTTCAGCTCACGTTTGACCCTGCAAAGGTCGCGCCTACGAATCCGTAGTAAGAGGTCTTCAAAGTAGAAATTTAAGTAAAATTTTAAAAAAATTAACATTGTTGAATAAATAAGAATCTCAAACGATAATGAGACGATAAAAAGAATGTAAGCAATTAAAAATTGAGGAAAAAGGATGGAAGAGAAAGAAGCATTATTTGTAGCATTGTACATTAGATGGAGTATGTACTCTATGATATGTTATCCGAAGTACATTTTAGCAGAAAGCTATAGACGATGGTTTAGATCTGGACCAGCCGAGGTAGAAATAATGAGGGGACACGGTGACATGAGAACATACTAACACAAATTTGGATTGACTGGCCATGACATAAAACAAGAGAGCTTGTTCTGGGATTTTCCGCTGTATGGAACGCAAAGGAGAAAAATATCTGAACAAAATGAAGTCAGAAGACATAATAATTAAATAATCCTGGCATTATATGCACAGAGACTAGGTACAGGAAATTTGAGGAGTATAAAAATGGAATAAAATAGATAAAAGTAGCACTAAAAATAAATAGGTAGAACATTTAGAGTAACCCAGAATGTAAACAGAAGATGTAGTCGTGGATTGTCTGCGGATGGAGTCACGACAAAAAATAAAATAAATAATAAAAAAACACTAGATAACAAATTTAAATCGACCAAACAAAGATTATTTTCAGCACAAAATATCAAATTAATAAACCAATTTTGAAAGCGCTATTACAATATCACACAACTTTCGTTGCCGTTTGGTATCTTCATCAGATGTACATTTGCAAATAAATTAAAAAACGTGAGCGCTGCTCGCATCATGTGTAAAATGGCGTAGGGCCGGCCTCAGGAATTGCGAATAACTCATTCGGACCGCCACTCTGCCGCTAGGTGACAGCACTGTCGAGCAGATACCGATGTAATCTGGTCTTTGACAACTCCCCTGCGTCTATCAGTCAGTCAGACGCGATCGGTCGTGAGTAACGGTGAATCTCGACTGTCCGAAAAATATTGACGGAAAGTTGTGGAAAGTACAACGATTTTAATTCTCTTGTACCAGGGGACTTACATCTAGTAAGAACGTGTTAGGCAAACGCGGGGCCCCGAGCTGAGTTTGGCATTACTTCCACTTACTTGTCTAAGGCTCCTTCCTTTCTCTTTCCTGACCTTTCTTGGTCACCTCTCGTTCTTTTCGATCCTGACGCTAGTAGGTAGCGAGGGCTAGAGTATCTTTCATTTTCCTCGTTGTAATGTTTTTGATGTATGTTTTGAGATATGTTTAGATATATTGTAATTCTGGAGGGTTTTTGGTGGGTATGGTCGAGTCATTCGGCGAGTCTCGCACGCAGGGAGAGTCATGTTGGCTCTCCTTAGTGCGTAACTGAATTTTAGGGCTCTAATGACCTCGATGTCGACGAGCCGTACAGCCCCACAAAAAAAAATTCTTGGACGTATTCCAAATCTTTGACGAAAGTACCCGTCCTATGATAGAGGGGTCAGAGACATCGAGGGTTGGAATATTACATCTCAGATATGATTATGGAAGTATGTTCATTTTCTCAGTCTGTTGTTTATCTCACATTGATTTCTCCACAAATTTCGCACATTTGAATTTCTGGGAAACCAGAACGTACGTCCACCTCGACTTTTAAGATTCAGGAACTGAGCAACTCCTTATTATTTGCAGTTACGAATACGAACAAACACCAACTTACGACAAATCAGCTCTAGCTACTTCACTTCCCAACTGAGTTGTAAAATGGAGAGCGCTAAGACCAGCTTGCCCGGAAAACTTTAATTCAGATTCTCGCCACCATGTCAGCAACTTTGCCCGGCGGTCGGAATACTAAAGAGTTCTGAGAAAAAGTAAAAGTAACCACACAACTGACCAAAATAAAAAATACTAATAATTATTGAGACAGATTTAAGGAATTAAATATTAAAAATGATGTCACTGATCATAGCAAATAGTCTGCTTAATTTGGTCGATTTAAATTTATGAATTTTACGCTCAGACACAGTGCGTAATCTTATTCACTCACTGCAGCTGATTCATTGGTGAACTGCCGCTTTCTTCGGTCCAATGATGGATCACTTCTGCAACACACAAACCCTTTCATCATCCGCGGAATATACCTAACAGTTTTACTTATGCTAGAGAAATATTTTTCGCATCTGTTTTTCTTCCTGATGTTAGAAGCCTCATATCAATAAACCCAGCATGCACGATATATACGTGTAGTTAACTAATTATTAATTAACATAAGAATTTAAAACTGTTAAAGATTGTTTCATAGTTCACATTATGTTTGTTGTATCATGTTTGTAGCTAGGTGTCACGTTTGCTGGGTATATTAATAAGAGGCTTATGGCTATTTTAAATTTAAATTTACTCATGTTTGACCTCAAATGACGTGGTCATCATTTATGACATTCAGGTGGATATAGAAATGTTTTTGATTATAAATTTTAAAAATTCAATACTTCACTATTGCTATTTTAAGCGATTTTGAGGAGGTAACTGTTATTGGACACAATCACTTATTATTTA
The DNA here is from genome assembly GCA_002313205.1 of Laupala kohalensis. Taxonomy (NCBI): domain Eukaryota; kingdom Metazoa; phylum Arthropoda; class Insecta; order Orthoptera; family Trigonidiidae; genus Laupala; species Laupala kohalensis. The sequence continues at coordinate 183,927 of NNCF01127022.1, forward strand.
TAATGTAATTTCTAGTATCGACCTTAAGAAGATGCCACGCAGCATTGAAACATACATCTTGTTTTGAATGAAGAGATAATAAAAAGTGTTATAGGTGTTTCTGAAAGTTTCTTTAATGATAGAAAACAGTTTGTGAACTCTTACTTGATTGTCTTTAATAACTGTATGAATATTTTGAATTCTTCATAAGAACTTAGAGAATAATGTATTAATTGCTTATTAATTCAATAGTCCTTATTCTATTCCTATTTACTCATTTTTTTTAAGCAAAAGCTGAAGTCACTAACCCTCCTACGAAATGTCTCTTCCTTCGCCACCTGTAACAAACAAGGTCATTCGTCAACACATTTGATACCCATCTACAAACTTTATTGTATATATTTGATTGAATTTACACACCGTCACAAAAAAACTGACTCCCGTGTGTAAATTTGTATAAATATCATTTCACATTGTAACGTTTGTAATAATTAAATTCTTTATCTAATATTAATGTGTCTTCACAATCCATTAAGGCAATATTCTTCGGAGTTCTAGACGCCTAGTTCTAGCAAAATATTCGTCAACGGCCAGGTGAAAATTGCGACGGACCGGGACTCGAACCCCGGACCTCATGCTTTTACCGCAGACGTGATGTCCATTGCACCACCCGCCTCGACTCCCAGATTCTTACACAACATCTACCCGGTCTGTTCCGGTGAACCTGGGTCATATTCCCGTTCAGGGGATGAGTGACCACAGGCAACTCCCATGCTGGAAGCACTTAAGGTGGAACCAGCGCTCCATTTAGTCAAATCACGTAAACGTATAATTGTTTTCTTTATTTTTATTCTAATAGTATTAAAACACAACAATGTGAATAATAGTGATAAAAACGTGATTTTATTTCTGTATATCAGTTAACAATATAGCATATAACAATATTCAGGCGCTCGCTTGACTCGTTTGAAGTGCACGAGAGCATAAAGTAAAAACATGGCGGCCGAGGGAAACGGTTTCCTAATTTAAGCATCTCACCTCAAAGGAAAAAGTGAAATAACTTTCTCAGATTCTGGTGACCTTTAGATAAAAGAGATGTGAAAAATACTACGAAACATTTACTACAAATCAAAGTAAACTTCAATCACTTTCATGATTTAAAAGTTGATCTTATTTTGTTAATAATAATAATAAATTTATTGTCAAAAAACAATACAAACTGCCATGTATGACCACGTGGAGGACAATAAACTAATTTACTCTCCGGAAGCAAGCAAGGGACCATCCCATCAATTCCGATCAAGGGCCCTAAGGCAGATGCGGATTCAAAAATTTCAGCGAAAATTCCTAGATAAGATGAAAAGTTAGCTACGAGTTATAATACATATATAATGTCAATATGTTTGTAAATTTACATGTTCAAGTTATTATCGAACTATAGATTCTGTCTCTTATACACATCTAGATGTGTATAAGAGACAGCTACAATACTGGCTGAGTTCCCTCGACGTAACTCACTTGAATTGCAAATGATTATTTTCTGAAACCACCATTTATAACGAGTAAATATGTCTGGTTTGGTAGTATCAGTATATAATTTAAGTGTCATGGTATTCTTATTCCCTTCTTTTGACTGATTTGATACGGAAGAAATCCCAACCCAGAGATTTTTTTAAAATTAAATGGCATCACGCAAAACTTACGTAACGAATTGAAATGAAACCTTTGTGGTCGTATTCCATCGGTTGGAAAGAGGAAAGATTCATTCTGATGTGAATTGACAGATAATTCCGATACGGAGCCGTCATTGTTTTATTATAAGCAGGGTAAGGATGCACAGCTTTTTTCGTAAGGTAAATTAAAGCTCTTTGGATAGGTACCACTGAGTGAAATTGTATCTACAGATGTGAAGGGAAGCAATTTTTTAAACACCTTTTCCCCATTTTGGGGACCTTTATGCCTTTATCGCCCAACTGTGCCCATTATCCCCTGTGTAGCTTCTCAATACATCTAGAACGCATTTTATCGTGAGAGTTTCATTCTATTTATACATGGTTTCAAAATAATATGAAATATTTAAGTAACTTTCAATTAATATCTCCTCAGTTTGCAGGCGAATAGTAGTACCTCCCAATAGAAATACTTTTTTTTAAATGTAGACTTGATTCATGTCTTAAAGTACAACAGATTCCTATTTTTCTTTCTTCTAATGAGTGATGAACTTGTAACTCAATATCCCAACAACTCTCCTTCCCAATTCCCTTTCCTCAAGTCGAACGGTTAGGTGGAACAGCGGGCCTCAAGGCTTGAACCTCGCCAAAAAAAGGCATTAAATAAATAAACTAAATTAAGAAAAAGATGATTTCTTCAATGAGCTTAGTATAGCAGCACCATTTTTTCCCTCATTTTAGCAACTTTTAAGGAGTCGCTTACTGTTTTATTATAAAACCATACATAGACCAGCGCTGTGCAACTTATTTTGGCCCATGAGCCATTTTTCAATAAACGTTAGATCGATTGGACCGGCACGCGATGGGGTTTGGCAAAATGTTCTCCGACAAGTAAAACTAATGATTCATATTTGTTTATTTGTAACCCGACATTTTGATTCTCATCAACAAATTTATACTTCTTCAAGCAGGAAAAATTGAAGATTATATTGATTGATTTTTAAAAAGCACTGTTAATGTTTAGTATATAATAAAATGTTTTCAGAATGTATAGTACGACGACAAAATTTTCTGTTTTCTCTTACCGGACGTGCCACGTCAAATATTAATTCTGATAACATAGATTTATTACACTAAGTTGTGTTCCCTAACGTTTGATGAAAATGTACTATAATTAATGATAAATGATTTGATGTTAAATGTACTATAATTCGCGGGTCGTAAAACGAATGGCCCTTGGGCCAAGGTAAGTTGGTCAGCGCTGTTAAAGACAATGAGAATCCACACGAAAACTCACCGCGAAATCTGCACCCTCCGAAGAAGCAAGGGAGTGCTTCCGTCCAAAAGACCAGTGTCCCTAAGCAGATNACCCGGAATTGCCCCAGAAGATAATGCCGTGTCGTTAATGGGAGTAAACATTTGAAAAATATACGTAACGGGAAATATGTTAACGTCATAAATAGTCAAACTATTTTTAATCTCAGTTAACTTCGGTCCTCAGTTTCCTATGAACCATGTCTGAGCCTTTGTAGTTAATAAGGCGGAGGTTGTACTTCGAATATTCGCACAATCCATTTTATAGCGGTAACACAAAGTAAAATTATTCAGGATGAGTAATAATAATAATAATATATTCTCCAGGTCATGCAACTTTTGTCGAAAATTATGCAAAATGGCTGCTTAACACGAATTGCCAACTTTTACTAATTCAAGTTATATCCAAATAAATATTTATAGTTGTCACAAAAGTGACTATTTGCTGTAAAGAAATACAAGTTGGTAACACTAAAATCTAAGATACAAGATAATATTCGTTCCATACGCTCGGTGCAGAAAGAACAGAATAGCACGCAAATTGAATTGGTGTCCGAAGTTGGTGATAGATTTATGTCATCAGAGAATCGAGTGTCCTACCAATATAACGCTAGTTACAAATATCATTACTCTTATGAATGATGGCGAATTAAAATTTTTGGCTACACTGTGCAAAGAAGCTATGCCAACATCCAGTCAATTTGACTGACAATAATTAAATAAATAAATTGTTGTGAAGAGAGCTGTTACAAACTATCTAAGACCACGTTGAGGACAACTATTTTACTGCGATTTATTTACAATAAACTAATGAGCACAGTGCGCTTCCCATCATAATATTTTCTTCTTCTGAAGTTCCTTTTCTCGAAGCAAAGAAACATGATTCGAGTATAGGTAATTGATGACACAAAATGGCAGATTACATCGAGGGTTTCGTCTCTTCTACATTTACAAAATGAGTGATGAATTTTGTGACGATAGTAACACTTAGGTAAAGTCACGGAAGAGATCCAGCTACAATTTAAAATAACCTTTTATCAAAAAACATTAATTTCTTCTAAGTTTTAAAACTGATTTTAATTTTTTGTATATTGTTCAAATATTTGTCTGAAGTCTTAATATACGTTCAATTTGCATCACTTTTGAAGTGCTTTGTTTACTTCGTTTGAATAATCCGCACTTCATAATGTCCCTCTGCTTTCAACCTCTGTGACGTAAGATAATAGTTTTCCTTACACTCAAAGTCAGGTTACTTTGCCTCGAGAAATTCAACGTAAGAAGAAAAAAACATGAACGGAAAGGCAATGTGTTTATTCGTTTGCAGCAGTAAATTACTTTATTGTCCTCAACGTAGTCGTAAGTAGTTTTGTGACAGCTCTCTTGACAAAAATTTATTTATTTCTGTATTTATTGTCAGTCTGGCATGATATTGTTGAGCTTGTGCTCGGTGTAGCCAACGCTTTTACTTCGCCATCGTCCATAAGAGTAATGATAAGAGTACATCGCATTCTGTTGGCAAGACTTTCGAAATTCAATCTATTGCCAATCTCAGACATCAATTCAATTCACTCGTCTTTCTTTTCTTTCTCCTGCATCTAGCGCGTGGAACGAATAATTATTAACTTGTATTTCTTTTAGCAAATAGTCGCTTTAGTGACTACTATTAATATGTATTTGGATATTACTTAAATTCGTAGAAGTTGGCAATTTATGTTAGGTAGACATATTGCATAATTCTCGGCAAAGTTACGTGACTTTCAGTACATTTTTGTCAGAGAGATTAGAGGTACATTGTTCTACAGTATCATGAATACCAACCGAACATCTCTTTCCTAATTCCCCATCCAAGTCACGGATAGATGGAAGAGTAAACCTTATGTCCTGAACCTCGCCTTAAGACATGAAAAAGAATAGTATTTTTTCTTACGGTTTTTCTGTGAACGTTTTGGATGAGCTTTTCGGTGTGGGTGCGTACCACACGGCGTAACACTGCTCCCTGTCACAGAAAAAGTCAATGTTATTCCCATTTTGTTACAATGTGCTCTTAATTAACATAATTTTTATCTTTACATCTGTAGCGTGTCATGAGAATGTTCTAAATATTTTGAAAATCATTAAACACTCACGGTTATCTCCGTTTTGGGGTGTTTATCCTGAAATATAAGCATATAAACGGATTACATATAAGAGGATGGGCAGTAATATCAATATTTCGCGAGATTAGAAAGTCTCTAAAGCTATCACCGTCGTGCTCAATAGTTGGCTGAAACTATAATATTGACGCAACAAGCAAAAAACTAAATATTGCTAAAGAACAGTTGAATGACAAGAAACTAATTCATATTCCGTTCATCCTCTTTCATCTTGTGAGTTGTGTGCCCGTAAAAAGGTCTTTTCAAGACTTCGTGTGCACGAAACTTTCTCGTTCTAAATATTACAAAAAATAACTTTCTTAACACATTATATAACAAGATTGGATCGAACTCTGTCCGAAGACAATAATGCTGCTCTGCTTAAGAAACTCTTGGTCTGTCTCAAATTTTATTGCAGAATTTGTAAATGGGAAATGTAGCGTGCTATTGAAGCTCATCTACTTTCGACGATAGGAGGTGGGAGGTGGGTAGTTGGCTTATTGTTAGTGAGGTGGGTCGGTTATCTGGGTTTACCAATAACTTGACCCATGTGGAGGTGTTAGTAGGAGTAGTTAGTGATAGAGTTATTAATCCTAGGAGCAGTAGGAGGTGGATAGAAGGAGGAGGGTTATTTTAGAGCACGTAATTTTTCATAACTTTATTTACAATGCACAAATTCTCATAACCCCTTTGGTGCCAGCTGTCTCTTCTTGGCGGAGTAAGGGAGAATGAGAGGGACGCGCGGTACAATCAGAGACCCACTTCAGCTCATTGAAAGCAGTTTGAAATACTGCGCATAGTATTTTCCGGAAATTTGAGCAACTCCACATTGCACTTCCTTCCCTCACTGTTCTCTTTTGATTAATGTCTTAAGTTTGTGGTTATGTAACATAATGAATCTGCAGTTGCGGTTTCACCTGTGGTTGTACGGCAGTTCTTGAATCATAGCCAGTGTCCCCACCTTGACAGAATCGGTGGTCTTGTCGAGCGGGTTTTCCAAACGCACCATCACCAGACAGTCCATTGTGTCCACGTATGTGCTTTGAGGAATCGTCTGCAACAAAGTCACACAACTGGGACGCGCTGATAAATATAAACGTTCGCTTCCGCTCCCGGAGTCGTTATGAACTTGTTTTTGTCCGAGACAAAACGCGCCCCCGTAGACAGAACTACCAATGTTTCGGCTATCCAGCTGCGACCTTCTTCACGGCAATGTCAGAGTCGTACAGTCCTAAGTCGCTGTCGCACTCACAGAGTACATTGCCGTGAAGAAGGTCACTGCACGAAACGTTGGCAGTTATGTCTACTGAGACGCGATTTGTCCCGGACAAAAACAAGTTTATACGCGACAAATGTTTTAATGAGACTGGAGAAACCTGTCCCCCTCCCACAACGGCTACGTTTGTGAGTTTTTGTGGTTATGGGGCCATCCATAAATTAAATAACGCAAAGAATGACCATTATCAACACCCCTCACCCTCCATAATGAATTCTGCGTGCGTCTCTGGAGGGTGAGTCGAGTAGCTCTCCGGTCCCCAACCCGGTTAAAGGAGGGTTGATGTTGGACGTCCATCACTCGTAAAAAAAGTGCTAAACGCTCTAGCAAAGCAGTCTCGGAATATGACGGATTCGAAACGACGAAATTGGCGAAGAAAACAGAAATTGATCATAGGCTCTTGGAATGTTAAAACAACACTGACTATCTTCCATAATTATATTATGCTAGTTCTATATTCCCCTCCTTTGTAAAGAAAACTATTTGTTGCTTTTCGCAAAATTTTTGGACCAATTTCGATACTATGACATTGCTCAACGCTCTCAGTTTGCGATTAATACATAAATTACAGTGACAAACTCAATAAAGGATAAAAGTGCCTCATAAAACCAAACTTAAGTGTTACGTAGCACCTCCCTCCTCCCTAACGCTGTTTAATGGCATCAGGAACCTCCTCCTCCCGATTGTCGGGTTTTTAAATATAGACCCCTCACTTTGAACTGCTGTAGAGGACACAAAAAATCATGAGAAAATATAATTAACACCAATTAATTCGCCATGTTCTCCTGCATATACTCCAGTAAGAAAAGTGAATCTAAGAATGAATAATTATGTTTAAAAAACAAAAATGTTTCAAAAAACGCGAAATTTTTACCGTTTTCCCTATACGTCGACTTTACTATATTTTATAAAATAAATTGAGAGTGTCAAAAATTATTCTTATTCAGGGAATGATAACTATTATGTTTGTGACAACATTTACAAATTTCAAGTTTCAGCATGCAAAATATTACGAGTTATTAAAGTTTTTCAAAAACGACGAGGCGCATACTCATACCTATTACGCTTAGGATTTAATGAACGCTTCTTGCCATAGATAACATTTTCATGAATTTCTCTCGCTTCCCAATCTACGTTTCACCAAATGGAAACACAGTTCTGTTTATCACTTATTTGTGGATACATACTACGCTTTAAACGTTCAAATTCAATGATCATGTGATGAGGGTGTTTTGCTGAAGACGACAGTATAAATTTTATTCCTCAAAAATATTTCTGGGGGTTGTAGCAATGTTTTTGGAAAAGGGTAATAACTCATTATATTTTGCATGTAGAAGCTCGAAATTTTGAAATGTTGCCACAAACATAATAGTAATCATTCTCTGAATAAGAATAATTTTTGACACTTTTAATTTATTTTATAAAAAATAATAGTCGACGTATCGGGAAAAACGGTAAAAATTTCGCGTTTTTTTTAAACATTTCTGTATTTTAAACATTCTCAGAATCGCTTTTCTTACTTGAATATAAGCAGAAGAACATGGAAAATTTAATGGTGTAAATTATTTTTTCTATGATTTTTTGTGCCCTCTACATTAGCTCAAAATGAGGGGTCTATAATAAAAAATCCGATAGTTGGGTTCGTTACGTAATCGATGTGACCGTTTAACTCTTAGATGTAAATAAGCGCAGGAAAAACTATCACGCCAAAAATATTTTTCAGATCAGCACAATCTAGTCTGATTCCTATACTTTCAGAAAAAAGGCCTAAACTAAATTCACAAAGTACGCCTATATTTAAAAACTACCTTTTACCTCAGAGGTCAAAATTAGTTATTGATGATGGCAGCCAAGATGTGCCCGATCACGTTTCAAGTAAAAAATTGCCAATGTTAAATTTGATTGAACAGGTAAGGGTGTTTATTTTTGTTTAAAATATTCCTGTACATTCATCGTCGTGAAGGTGGTGGCGCGAGGCGAGTAACACTTTTGTAGAATCTGAACTATTAATTCAAATACCACGATTTGTACTTTGTTAAATGTACTTTCGTTGAATTCAAGTATAGGAACCGAGATATAAGAAGGATTCAAGGCTCGGTTGCGCAGTAGCGGTGTCGAGGTGAGCGCTCGCTGCGCCAACAGAGATCCCACACTTCACACAGCAATTACTCGAATTCAAAACCGCTCTAAGAAAAGAGGGGCGCACAAATTGAAGAGGTTATAGGGAAGTTGTGGAAGAGTGGGTGCGTTAGTGTAGATGGGAAACTTGTGGAGTGTTTGTGGGTAATGAAGTGATACGAGGGAAATGTATACTTTAGAAAAGGAGGGAAGGGAAATGTGAAGTGAAGTGCACGAAAGGGGTAAATCGAGTGTTCGTGACATCAGCTCAATAAAATGTGCAACAAGCTTTTATCAATTTTTATATGTTTCAGGGTAATTTTATCTATATTTAATAGTTGATTTATATAGTTTAATGGTAGAACGTAATAGTAAACGCTTCCAAACTAAAACTAGACGCAGTGTGCTAGTTCAAAAAAATAAAATATTCTGCTTTAATTTTTCTTTGAGCTCATATCCGGGATATTTTTTACAGAAGAATGTCAAGACTTACTTCCTTTATCCACTCGCAAAGCATTTCTCCGGTCCATCCGGGGCAAGTCATCCCTTTGTCCTTGACTCCTTCTCCCTGTAGAACACCGTTACAGTGTTACCACCTTACAAGATATTTATAATCTTTTTCATTTTAAAAACAAATTATTTCTGATTCCTAAGGATTGACTTGAGTTCTTCGTCCACTTGTTACAAGAATGTAAAGTAAGAATTGAAAACGGCACGGCGCTTGTTCTATCGCAGACAATAAATGGTGACAACCAGTAGCATACCTCAGAGGAGGCGGTTACGTCAGCAACGGTCGCAAAGAGTTGATTGGAACTGCCGTGGGAACAAGCGCGAGCAAGCACGAGAGAACATCGGTTGAAAAGCGTTTTGGAGGCAACGGCTAATAGCGGAACCGTTGAACAGGAAACTTCCAGAAAAATTACTAGCTACCCATTAGAGGGCGTGTGAACTCAACCAACAACTACAGTAAGACCTGATTACTTCACTTTGAATGAATTCGGTTGCCAAAAGTTACTGAAGCGATCTCGAGCAGAACGGAGTCAGATCATTCGTGTGCGAGTCTCCGCCACGCAGGTCGCCTCTTCTGCCCAAGACTTCCGTCAGACATCGCCAGTGTAGCCTGTAATTGCCTGTAATAGTGACGTTGGCAACCGCTAGATCGCTCTTATTCAACGCTTCAGAACTTTGATTCGAAAGCTAACAAACGCAACCGCCATCGCCACTGCTGCTGACTCGCGAGCGCTGCGGTGACTGTGCGTTGTGAACCGAGATTAGTTGACTTTTTGTTTGCTGTTTGTGTGGATTAGAGCCGAAATGTCTTCGCCCGGGTAAGTAATTTATTTTTCGTGGAGTGTATAGTATGTTAACGTATTCTATGAGATGATATTAATTGTATTTTTTGAAACATTACAGTAATAATTGCACTCTCTGTGGGGCCACGAGGTGGAAAAACAAGAATTTCTCACCGCCCAACGGCGCGAGCGAACTCTTCGCTCTTCCCCGCGTAGATGCGCGAAGAGATAAAATCGAGTTAAGTCTCGCTGAAGTCGCGTGTTTCCGAGGCGACGCAGTGGATGCGTAGCGCTTCACTCATTGCGAGTGCGTCCAGCGCAGGAGTGCGTATTTTCGGGATAGCCGCGATTGTACGGACTGACACTCACCGCGAGGGGACTTGTAAACATCGATCATCGTTTTTCAATCTACTAACTGTGACTAGCGGCTGTGACTAGCGGCTGTGACTAGCGGCTGTGACTAGCGGCTGTGACTAGTCTGAATTGTCCGCTTACGTGTTCGCGAGCAAACAAATACGCCGCGAGTTTATGAACTTTGTGCTGTGATCTGAAGCTGAGAACTACATTCGTCCATCCAGGACGAGTCAAGACGAAGGAATTGCATTCTCTGCTGATGCCTGATTCGTCAACAACTCAGTTGTCACGCATGTTCAGATCCATCCAGTTCTATACTTGTAAAGCCGTGATTCATCAACAGCTTATTGTCCAGCTGTAACGATCAAATAATCATTTTATGAACAGACTGATGTTACTCACGTCATAAACAGTGGTCAATGAACCACAGAGACAATTCAATTAACGCGCTGAGCGGCCTGTATTATTATTATGGAGGGGAAAGAATTTTACTCGGTGCGAACGTGTGAATGTATTGGGAGAGTAGTTTCCTCAAAATTGTGTGTTTAATTTTCATATGCTTCTTTTTATGAATAAAAGTAAATTGTTTCATGTTAAGTTCTTTTATTCCATGAGTAGGGAATCTAGACTTGTGTCGGCCCAAAAGGTTGCAATTTTCACGAACCCACGCCCTGACTAAATAAATAATTAATAAATTAATTAAAAATATTCACTGTAATAGTGACATTGGCAACCGCTAGAGCGCTCCGTGGCTACGGTGTCAGCGTGCTCGCTCGTCACCAAGCCATCCCGGGTTCAATTCCCGGAGGGGGCAAGAAAAATTTGAAGCTTTTCGTTTCTATGGCTCAGCTCATATAGTTCGCCCTCTGCGGGTAACAACCGCACTTGTAATAATCGGATACGACTATCTAGATTCTATATAGACGCTGTTCCCCAAAAATATCACGATATGTGTAGTAAATAAACTCGCACAGGACTGACCCTTACTAACACTCGTTACAGTGGTCCTTAG
>NNCF01127022.1:205647-232691 GCA_002313205.1 Laupala kohalensis
AAAAAAAAGAAGATAGACCACGTGTTTGAGATTGGTTCTCGTACTATAAGCTCTCCAATCAAGAGGAAGTTACAAAATTACAATTTATTCATCTTTTTCAGCAAAGAAATTATGCTGTTTTTCATGACCTCTAAGGAACTCTGTATCAAAATGACAACTTTCGGTCAGGTGAAAATGGCGACGAGCCGGGAATCGAACCCGGGGCTCCTGGTTTGATCGCAGGGTGTTAACCACTACGCCACCCGTTTGCCTTCCACGACCAGGCACTTTTCCACCCAGACCTAAACCCCGGAAGACATGAGACACAGGAAATAGGTCTGGAAGGAAATGGTGCACAGTTATGGAAGGTGAATGGGTGGTGTTGTGGTTAACACCTCTGCGATCAAACACGAGTCCCAGGTTCGATTCCCGGTTCGTCGCCATTTTCACATGGCCGAAAGTTATCACATTCATTCTCCACGTGTAGGATACATGGAAGAAATGTACGCATATGTGTCCAAATGTTGTGATACACACAACGAAGCAGCTGTCTCAATAGGTATTTTGGTCGAATAACCCATGTTTCGGTGCGAATAGACGGCGACTAGGTATCCTCTTCATATTTCGTCTGAGTTTATGTTTCGTTTGCGCCCGACAGTCTTGGTGCTTGTTGTCGTGGAACGAGCACTCCAAGTGAGTCAAATCACTCAGATGTATAATTGATTTCTTTATTCTTAACATAATTGTCATGACACACAACAATATGAATTATAATGATGAAAAACATAATTTAATTTCTATCTATCAGTTAATAACACAGCATTAACAATATTCAGGAACTCATTTGACTCGCTCGAAATGTATTGGAGCATTAAGTACAAACATGGCGACCGAGCACAACTGCTTCGTGATTTATGCATTTCACCTCGGAAAAGTGAAATATCTTTCACAAATGACCAGTGACTTTAAGATAAATGTCATATAAAAATGCTACGGAAAATTTACTACAAATCAAAGTAAACTTCTATTCTTCTTCTTCTTCGATGGCTCGACAGCCCAGGTCGGGCTCGGGCCTCGTCTACGAGTCGCCTCCAATTCCTCGTATCTTCTGCCGCCCGTTTCCACAGCTCCTCTTCTCCCAGCTGCTCTCTTGCGTCTTGGGATATTCCCTCTGTCCATCTCTTTCTCGGACTCCCCACGGGTCTTCCTCCCAAAATCCTTCCTTCAATCTCTCTCTTAGGTATACGTGAGCTGGGCATGCGTTGCACATGTCCAGCCCATTCCAATCTGCGGATTTGTGTGATCACCTCTGAGTAGAGTTCTGTGTTGTTGCGTCTTCGTCACTGCCCTTTATCATGCACTGGCCCACTTGTGGCTCTCAATATTTTTCTTTCATATATAGCGATCCTATTCTCTGCACTTTGTGTTATAGTCCAGGTCTCACAACCGTAGCATAGTACTGTTCTTATTATGGTTTTATATAATGTAATTTTAGTTTTCCTACTCACATTTTTATTTTTAAATACACCTCTAAGTGCGTAATATGACCTGTTTGCTGCCATTATTCTTTGGTGGATCTCTACGTCTTCCTTGTTCTCCGCTGCACTGACTGAGCCTAGGTATATAAAGTCCCTGTCTAACTCCATTTTTCCCCGTTCAATGATGTCATCAGGGGCTACCACCACCTTCCTCGATTGGAACATCACTTTAGTTTTATTTGTATTGACCGTGAGTCCCACCTCTTCTCCTATTTCTTGCAGCTCTAGCACAATCTTATTTGCTTCCCTTACCGTCCTTCCTATCGTCCGCATACTTTACTATTTACAGAAGGGTACTGCTCGTATCTATGTCCAATTGTTTCACTACCCAGTCTAACACAAGGTTAAATAGCTTATCCATCTCCTTGTTTTAAGCCTTAATGTATTTCAAATGCCTCCTTTCTACTGCCTTGAAATGCTACCTCTGCCTTTGTGGTGGCCATGGTTAGATGCACCAGTCTTATAATTTTGTGTGGTATCCCTTGATTTTTTAAATATTTCACATAGTTTCTCCCTTCGTATACTGTCATACGCCTGTTTGAAATCCACGAAAATGTGGATTATATTTATGCCTTGCTCCCACCATTTTTCAGCTAGCTGTCTCACTGTAAAAATGGAGTCTACTGTTGATCTCCCGGGTCTAAATCCCGCCTGGTATTCTCCTAATAAGCAGTCCGTATAGTCCTGTAATCTTTTCTTGATTATATATGTGAGAACTTTGTATACAATACATAATAGCATTATGCCTCGATAATTTTTGCATTCTAACTTATCGCCTTTCTTATATATTGAGAATATTATGCCAGTGTTCCGCTCTGTTGGTAAAACTTCTTCTCTCCACGCCTTCTGTATAAGCTGCCACATTGTTGTAATCATCTCTTCGTCTCCAGCCTTAATCAGTTATGCTGGAAGCCCATCTATACCGGGGGCTCTATTATTCTTTGAGGATCGCACCTCTTCTTGTACATCTCCACTGGTTGGTTCTATAACCGGGTTCTCGTCACCTCCTTCTTCCACCTCTCCTTCCTTGCTTGCTGCCACTTGCCCGTATTGATTGGGTTTCAAGAGATTACTAAAGTACTCTGCCCATCTCTTTATGGTTTCCTCCTGCCCACCTGCTATCGCTCCCTCCTTATTCCTGATGAAATTTGTTTTGGAGGCATATCCTTTCTTAAAACTATTAATTACTTTATATGCTTGGGACGTCTCATTCCTCTGAAAGTTGTTCTCAATTTGATCGAGCTCCTCTTCGATGTACATCCTTTTCTTTTTTCTACACAATTTGGTCGCTATTCGCCGTTTCTCTTCATACCTAGCCTTTTTTGCCCGCGTTGGTCTTCCTATATATTGTAGTCTGGCCATCCTTTTATCCTCCATCATTGCCATACACTCTTCGTCAAACCATTCTTCCCTTTTTGGTTTTCTCGTATGTCCGATTGTCACCTGGGCTGCCTTGGTGAAACCATCCTTTAGTCTCCCCCACAGGCTTTCTATGTTATGTGTTGTTTCACATTCTTCTTCTACATCGCCCAGTCGTATCTTCACCTCCTCCATGTTTTTCATTTTCAACACCTGGTTCAATAAGCCCTGCACATTCCATTTCTTATCCCCCTCATAGCGTCCTCCGCTTGTTTTTGCAATGCGACTTCTACAATGGGTTACGATCCGATCCTTCTGGTACCTTCGTAATTTAAAAGTTGACCTTATTTTGTAGATAAGTGTTTTCTCCATAAGACGCAATGTATTTCACCATCAATTATAATTGCAATGATTTCATTCAAATGGCCGGTGAAGAAGGTTTTTCAAATTCAAATCAAAAGAAGTACGTTACTCTGTTTATTTATGTCGATTTAAGATATTTTAGCGATTTAATTCTATCTACTTTTCTTCGAAAATCATTACACTGAGTTCGCCGTTCGCCTTTTCGTCGCGATATGACCGAGCTTTCGTGATAGAAAATATTTCTTGGTGATATTTCTTTTTTCAGACCGATTTGAACTTTTATTAATAGATGGAATGGTTTTCAAACAATATACTCTCTTCTCGGGGGTAATTTAAATTTCAAAAACACAATTACCCACCATTTTTTGATCAAGTCACTCATATTTCAGAAGGTTTCATTTTCGACAATGATCTGGAGGGGGTATCAGGTACCTTCGATTTTATTTTTCAAAGTTTAAAACTATTGCCATATATTGCTTCTGATACTTTATTATAAAATTAAATTATGTATCAGTGGAAATGTTTCAAAACGCATGGACATAGGGAATTCAGTCCGAGTTCAAAGAATCACTTCGTGCAAAAAATATCTAAAAACAAACCAAAAAATAAATGTTGAGGGAAAAGGTTTCTGGTCCTTAGATTTTAATTTAAAACTGATTTCTGTAAGTAATAAAAAAGTAAGTTATCCTAATTTTTGGTGAATGAACGAGATTTCTTTGAAAGATTCATTATTTCTTTATTAAGAAAAAATTCGTCATTTTTCATGTTTTTTAGCGAATGCGAAGGTTCGCTATAGATATTGATGTTGTCCTGTAATCTCGGTATGAACACGTTGATCCAGCATACGTGGTGGCAGCGTTGATTTCTCTTATCTACAGGACTTGCACTCAGGCTTTGAGTTACATTAATGTTTATTATTTCTCCTTTTAGTTATTTTGATTGTCGATATATTGACAGCATGGTGTGTTTTAAATCGGCTGAATGACGTTATGCGATTATAAAAACATGGACAAAAAGAATTTTATGTTATCAAATCATTTTTCCACTTTGTGGAGTTACCCTTTATTGTTCAACACTTAACCTCGTTTAACAATTATTATTCATCCAATCAACTACAAATCATTTATATAATTTCTATCACAGTAAAGTTTGTGAGGTTATGTTGAACGATCAGCTGAACGCAAGTTTAGTGGCTTTGAGCATCCGCGAATGCGTAGACATGTCAATGATTCCTCTTATATTTTACCCTTAGTGTTTAAAAATGTAATATCACGCGCATTAGGAGATGTAGTAGTAAGAGTGACAATTCTTAGAACCCAAATATTCCCCACAACTCCTTCCATATGTCCCGTGGTTTACAGGGATTGCTTGGCAGGATACTTTGAACTCTGACTACGCTGGAATTCAATTGTCACCGAATTCGTGCAAGTCTACCACCCTAGTGAAAACACCAACACCAGCATCCTGTGGACCTATGAAAATACACGTATCTTGAACTATGTGCCCATTTTTTATCGTGAAGGTCGGTACCACAGATTATAGAAAGTACGGATAGTTCACTCCCATGAGCCCAATGTTACCTTAGATGCACCCCTGCGCGCTACGGGGAAGGCGGAGAACTATCGTCAAAACTGAGCTCAATGCCCCTCCCTTTTCTTCGTTTTACATCGCATAATTTTCATCGAGTTCCCTCTGCCACATTCTGCAAGAGCCAGCAATTCTAAATGCGTGATTCGAACTAAAACACCCACAAATCAACTCCAAGCAGAGCTCGAGTAGCTTCCATTAGTCGCAGTCGCCACATGAAGACCATGTGCTTGCCGCTGACGTCATCACTCACTACGCGAGCAAACAGTTGAACAGGTGATGGGGGCTGGTTAGTTCGGCGTCTTGCTACTGGAGCGCTGCTACGAGTGATCCATCTGTTCCTAATATAGTCTGTGGATCGGTACATAGTCCAGATCATATCGTCCCACAGTGATCTCTTAACACAGATTTTATTACTTCTTTACTCTACACTGAAATTCATTCGAAGTAAAATTAACATTTTAATATTATTATTTTAACCCTCCTCCCTTAATTTACACAGATAATAATGTGAAATTGTAGAAAACGAGGATAGATTGTCCAAGTTACCTGTCTAGGGTACTGAAACAATACAATTAATATTTTCAATTCAATGCACTTCTTGCATATTCACTCGTTAGTTTCAACAATAATAATAATAACAATAATTAATGAAGTAAAAAACTCTGGAATGTTCAAGAAGTGATCATAGTGCCTATTATTTTATCTACCCTAGGACTAGTACCCCAATCCCTGGTTGACTCAATTAAAAAATTCAAAATGAACACCAATATAATAAGTAGATTGCAACACAGCGTCCTTCTTTCCTCAGCCCAAATTACTAGAAAGTTCTTGAACCTGAAATAGATTCTTCCTCCCAGAAGAACATGATTTAATAATTCACTGCTGAGAGAAAAACCAACACAAGTTGAGAGAAGTAAGTAAGTAATAATAATAATAGTAATAACAATAAATAATATCGACAACCAGCACAATTCATGAAACCCTTAAAGAAGAAGACCGCAATTACATCCCACTCAATTTCGTGTCATCTCTACCACAAATACCAACCCTGGAAGAAAAAGGAAGAAAACGGTCTCAAAAACCTCTGTATGGAAGAATTTACAGCGAATGTAACTCTTTTGGACGTATTCCAAATATTTGACAAAAATACGTGTCCTAAGAGAGAGGGATCAGGGGTGTCCAAGGTTGGGATATTTGATCTCAGAATTCTCCAAAATCATTACGAAAGTACGGAGTTTGGAGTCCGTGTGATGCAGGAATCACACAGCATCACAAACTTTACACAGTGTGCTAATAAATATTAAGTACCTGGATCAAGGTGCAAGCGAACCTCGAAGATGTATGGTGTTAGTACACTAGCAGCTCTGACGAAGTACAGAACATCTCTAGGCTCTCTTCTCAACTGAAATGTAAGAGAAAGGATAATAGGACTATCTTGCCCGGTAACCGTTAGTTTAGTCTCTCGCCACCAGATGTCAGCCATTTTGCCCGGCGGTCCGATAAGCGACATTTTTTAACGAAATAAGTACGTGCGGAGGTTATTATTACTCACTTTGTTGAAAGTGTGAGGGCTGCTTCATTCATTCACTTGTCTATTGATGTTAATATATCACTGATAAAATAAATAACTAATTACAAATGAAAAAAGGAAATATAAAACCTATAGTCAAAATAAATATCTGATGTTATATTGGTTGATATTTAAATCAGACCAGTGAAGTGAGACTGAGGCGATCGGCTTGGAACAACCGTGCAGTGTTGCCAATGCGACGGCGCGCTAAATGGGTTCCTCAGACCGATCATCACGTGAGGTTTCATTTTATTGTTGATATTTTTAACATTTTATATCAGCTGATGAGGGCTTTTGCTCTCACGCGGTAGCTTTAAAAGTGTTATATTTGCAATTTTGTTTTATTTTTAATACACATGTACCAACCATTTATTTGTAATTTAAGGACACTGGCATGAGAAAGCATTCCGTGGATGGGAAGCATCAAGAGGGATCGATCATATTTTAAGTTATTAGTGTATTGACATTAGTGTATTAGGTCACAAGGTGCAGTAGCATGAGTTTTTGTTGGAGCCAAAAATTAGAAAAGGTTAGGGAAATCAGCAAATTGCATGTTTTGACTTGGCCAATTGTAGATAGCAACATATAACGACAAAATCTCTCTTAATTTAATCATTAATATGATTTCATTACGGTATTATTTCAAAAAATTCCAAGATTCTTTTGTTTCTAGATCAATTTCAACATTTTAGCGCTTTCACGTTCTAGTGACTGTGAATTGGAAGTTTGGTAATTTCAAAAATAATTTTTTTCAGGGAGGATCCCAGATAGGGGAGTATTACGAAGTCCTCTGTTTTCTTAGCGAAAAATCCTTAAATATGCTATGAAGGGTGTTCTCAAACTCCCTTTAACCTTCATACTTTTCATCTGCCAATTGTCGCTGCAATTTTTTAGATCAAAACGACCGGTTGTTTTCAGACCACAACAACAAGGCTCTATCTCTGTTGAACTCTACTATTTAATATAATTTTTGTAGTATTTGTAAATAGGCAATGCAGCAAAGTGCTATTGATACTTATCTACATGAAGCAATAGGAGGTTGGAGTTGGAAGGTGGGTCTGTTGGCTTGGTTTACCAACAACTTGGCCCGCGTGGAGGGGTTAGTAATAGCAAACTCAATGGTAATAGTTAGAGTTATTGATACTAAGATTACTTGGAGATGGATAGAAGAAGGAGGGTTCGCTTTTCAATACAACTGATGATATATGAATCGGGACATTAATGTGAAAAGCTACCGACTTTTTCTGGACACGCTAGGAATTGAACCCGGATGTCTTGGTGACGAGCAAACATGCTAACACTGTAGCCACCAGTCTTAGAACTCTGCTACAACGAGAAAAGAGTTTTGCGACGCCGTCCATTGAAGGCTCAGAGACTGGACTCGGTCACATTACTCTTTCTCGCCTCGAATTTCTTTTCCTAATTTTTTGGTGGTCTAACAATTATAAACTATCCTCTTCAATAATGCCAAAGGTATAATACTTCATTCAGATTAGTTTGAGAGAGTACCACTGACAATGGTAGCTACTATTGTCCCTAGTGGTAGTGTTGTCGCTTCTCACCAAGTCATCCCGGGTTCGATTCGGATGGGTCCAGAAAATTTGTAGCTTTTCACATTAATGTCCCAGTGTGACTACTGAAAAGCCAACCTCCCTTCCTACATCCAGCTCCTCCTAGTATCAATAACTAACCACTTCTACTAATCCCTCCACGTGGGCCAAGTTGTTGGTAAACCCAGCTAAGCGGCCCATCTACTAACAATGACCTACTACCCGACTCCTTCAATAGCACGCTACATTTCCCATTTACAAATATAACAATACAACAACCACTGACAATAATTTGGGAAAGACGCTAAACAAGACTCTAAAAGTAGAAAGATACTTCGGTGGTTCGGAGAACAAGGCACTATAAGAATTCTGATAGTGTCTGATAGTCACTACAATATTCTGATAGTGCCTTAGTATAAAGGAAATGAACTCCAAAGAAGAGCATTGCGGAATCACAAAGCTTAGCGCTTCCCATTCGCTTCACCGTAATTTTCTCGTTCTGAGTCATATCGATGGGAATGATAATATATCGATGTAGAATATCGATATTATAGGTGAGATTGATATATCGATAAATCTAGTTACTCTATCGACTCTTTTCCTCGAGCTGTGTCGACGGCTTCAGCAAAGTGATCTGTAGCAGAACCGCCATATCAACACGTGGTAAACCGTGCGATGCTGAGGATTTGAACGTGTGTTGTAGATTTATGTTGTTTCCGAATATTTCTTGTTGAATGTAAAGAAATGGATGAAGCTGTAGTATTTAAGTATCTGACAGAACCTGTATTGGGTTTTAATCTTCCTACTGCGAAGTTAAAGTTGCTATTAAATGCTTGTGAGGACCATCAGATATTGACATGCAAGGTTAGTTCTTTTTTCCCTGCGATTTCGTTACAAACGCATATTCTTGATTGTTATCATGTATCGTGATTCTCAATTTTCAGCCTGAGAAGGAACCTGAACTCAACAAAGTATTCGGAGGGATCACTAAAAAAATCAGTGAACCTTTAACCAGGTAAATTACTTGCTTTCGTTTGACAACTATTTGACTAGTGTTTGATAACAAAGTGTGATAGTCATTCACAGCCCCTCTGGTAGCTGAGCTGGCAGCGTTCCTGTGTTTCACTAAGTCATCCCTGGTTCAATTTTTGATGTGGCCAGAAAAATTTGTAGCTTTTAACATGAATGTCCCCGTTTATATAGCTGTGACTACTGAAAAGCTAACTCTCCTTCCTCGATCCACCTACTAGTATTAATAATTCTATTACTTACCACTTTTGCTAACACCTCCTCGTGGGCCAAGTTGTTGGTAAACCCAGCTAACTAGCCCACCATCTAACAATAAAAACTACCTCCTATCTCTCCAAGTAGATAAGCTTCAGTAGCATGCTACATTTCCCACTTACAAATACTAGAATGGAATGCAGTGTCATTTACTGTTTCTTGAGGTTGAGTACGATGCATTGTTCTCATGTATGTTGTTACTCCTGTTAGGTGAAGTATGGTAAATTTCTTATGTTTTCAGGCATGTTGGTATTTTGCTGCTGAAAACGTTCTTACCTCAGTGTTACGATGAAATATTTGCACAAAATGGAATAGAGTGGATGAAAAATTGTATAACTTGTTTAGGGGATGGGAATGAATCTATTGAAGCTGTTGCAGATTCGTATGAACTTTTGAGTGAGTAAAAATATCTGATGGAAATAAAGTTAGTTCTGTTGGAGTGCTTTTGTTTTACAAATCTATCGTTCTTGTGTGATGTATATATATTTATTGATACCCATTAAAGGAACCTAATTCATCTCTTATTGAGTTTTGCCTGAAGGCCATTCCATGTCAGGTCATCCTAACTGTGACACTCAGTTTCAAATTTCCATGAAATTAATTCCCTACTGTCATTTATTATAAATACAATTTTATTGTTTGTAAGAAATACTCTTTTTTTATAACATCACTTTTCATAAACTGAACCCAAATATAAACTGTCAACTTGACCAAATTTTTAGTGTTCCATATTCAGGATGACCTCAAATGGAATTGTCACATTGATAATTTGAATTCCAAACTAAGTGAATTGTACTATGCATTGCGAATTCTAGTCAACACTGTTCTCACTGCATATATTTTGCTGATGTTTATTCTCATTTTATGATATAGCGTTATCTCTTGGGGCTAATCTGTTAAGAGCATTCAAACTTTTAGAATTTGAAAGAGGATAGTTTGGATTATCTGTAAATCTCACCCCCAAAATTCATGTAAACCTTCATTTTGAAAATTAAATATTCTTTTTCCCCTTTGGATATATATTTATGAAGTAGTTGTGTTTGTTAAAACAGAATTGTTAATATCCCACTCCTGTTTTAGAAGAAACAGTCTAGTTCACAAGCACAACACTTGTAATAAGGCTATTATTCATTATCTTAGCATGTCAACCACTCTTTGCCATAAAATGCAAAGGGCAAATATTTATTGGTAAATTGAATCGCTTATTAACTTCTTTTATTGAAATCAGTTAGTTCTTTCACATTATAGAAGCAAGAGAGCATTAGAAAACTTTTAACCGTGGATGTGAAGGATTCAATTTATTAATATCTTTTATATTCTTTGGAAGGGAATTATACAAAATTATTCCTGAATGATACCCCCTTTTTTGGCAAAAAGCGGTTGACAGTCTAGTACAATGAATATTATTCCTACTATGAGTATTGTGATTGTGAACATGACTGTTTTGTATGAAGAGAGAGTGGCGCTCCAGTCATTTGTTTTCCCCTCCAGACAACCGGTACACAAGATCGCTGGGTTTATATCACATTTAAATCTATGGTTTCTTCCAGTCAGGCTGACTAGAATGAAAAAAAAGTCAAACTATCCCTGAACAAGCCCCGAAGGTGCCCAAGGACTAGAATTAAGTGATTCATATATTTCTTCCGTGTACCAGGACGGAGAGTTGTGCCTGACTGGAAGTTATCACATTTCTTCTCCACATGTAGGCTACACGGAAGAAATATTTGCATATCGAACCTTAACACATAGGTACATGTGAAACTAGAACTTATGTGCACACGCAGCATTGTGTGCCGCCTGATTCACTTATCTCCTGTCTGGGCATGTGTCTTAGTTCTTCCGGGGTTTAGGTCTGGGTGATACTGGTGTACAGTTGTGGAATGTGAACGGTTGGTGTAGTGGTTAACACCCCTGCAATCAATGCAGGAGTCCCAGGTTCGATTCCCGGCTCGTCGTTATTTTCATCTGACCGAAAGTTGTCACAATTAAGTGATTTGTTGACAGGCCGTATTTCGTTTGTTGTAGTCTCCCTCTTTGAACTCTCCGGGAGATTCAAGCAGCTGAACGGACCAATGAGCGTGGATGTCGTGCCTGAGTTTTTCAATGCAGTCACTAAAGGACGAGTGAAATCAAAGAGCCTGGTAAGGATCCATTCAAATTTTGTACAGAGAAACGGTGTATTGATGAAGTGTGAGTGGAGATTTTCCTTTGTGATGACAAACCCTGTAAAAGTAAGTTCTTTCCTTGATCCCAGTCAAATGTTGTAGTTGGTGAAAAAAGTGAATAGTCTGTGATCAAACCTGAAATGATTGAAGGTAAAGGCTGAAGGTTTCATTCTTGACCCATCACCTTTATAGCCAGATCCAAATTATCACAATACTTTCTTCTTGCGAAGACGTGGAAGAAAGATTTGCAATTGTTGCGAGTTTTTCCTGACTTGTCTTCAGGTCCACGTTTATCGCTAAGCACATTATAGCAGTCGCCTCTGAGGATGGCTTGTGGCTTCAGTTGCGCAGTAGTTTGGGAAAAAATGTGACCATTTCCAACAAATAGCATCTTAACGGTTGTTATGGAGATGAATAGGACCTACATTACTTGAGAAGTGCAAGCAGTAACTCTGAATCGGGAACATGTAGTCTTTTTCTACATTTTGTGTGTGTGTGTGTGTGCGTGTGTGCGCTTTTGTTGTTGTTATATTGATCCTACTATGTAAGTAATCCTATTAGTATGTAGATACCCCAATTTATGGTCAAATTGAAATTTCCTATTTCATCATGTTGAAATCAAGATTTTTTTTTTCCCTCCTCATCTTCATTTATGAGCCTTTTCATGCAATTTTTGATGTGATTCTTATCTCCTAATCTTACAATGCATTCAATTTTTCTATTTTCAACATTGGTAGCCTCTGCTTTGAAGCAATGTTTTATTTTATTTTGTAACGGGTAGAAAAGGTTTTCCAGGATTCACTTTTATCTAAATAAGTTTATTTTCCCTTGTGATCCTTCAATTCGTTTTGGATAATTCAACTCGTGAGCAATTTGCTTAATATTTCCTCGTTTGCAAATAGAAATACTAAATGTGGATAGGAATGTAGTACATGAAGTGAAAAAACTTGGGTAGAATTTATTTTCTTCCTCTCATTTTTTAATGTAAATATACTAGTATTTGCTCAAAGAAGAAAATAAAAATACACATTTGCGGAGCTAGTACATCGGAACATGAAAAAAGTGCTTCAACTCTACTTTAAGGTGTGTTTTAAAAATAGGCAAAAGAATTAAACCAAAAATAGTGAGAAATGGTTTGAGCTTGATCCGATGTCATTTAAAAAGATAATGCGACTCGCGGCTGTGAAATAATGGGGTCTCTATTAATAAGTGTATTCTACTCTTTGGCATCACAGTCACAATTTTTCTATTGTTTGAGTTTAGTTTTGCCTAGTAGCTGTGCCTCCTGCTATATATATGCACGTTATGATGTGAAGGACAATTAACTAATTTACTCTTTAGTAGAAATTGTAGTGGAAATTCTTTTTTTCTACGGAAGAGTGAGCACCAATAAAATTTTGACTTCCAGAATGTAATGAATTTGAGAAGTGAAGTAAGGAAAATCATTTCAAACTGCAAAAAATGATGACTGATTATTTCATATTTCAACCCTTGGAAACGTGACATACCATCCACTTATGCATGTTTATGTTCATAATTTATTAAATAAAGTGTTTCGATTAACCGTGGTTTTCATTTATGTATGCGACCCCTCCCCTCCTTTACCCTGGATAATTGAGGTTCTACTGTATTTAGAAATAATGAAGAGTTGTATAAGATAAATAAATAAATTGAAGCATTTTATTATTCACAGTCTGTTAAATAAGGCTTCTTTTTGTTTTCTGTTTCAGCACAAGAGTATATTTGTTTTACGATGTCTTAAACCGTTAATGAAACATTATGGAGCAGCATGCCAATGTTATGGGCATGTAAGTATTGATTTTATTGCAGAAATGTCTTGGGAACATTGATGGAAAGGACCTCTCATCTTTAGTTTCAACAAAAATTGCTTGCGACATTTTTATTTATATGAAAAAAACAACAACGGAAAGGTGGCTTTTCCAATGTATTAGGAAAACTTCCAGTTGTAGAAGAAAGTGAAGCCTGGGTGATTTGTTTGCTTTTTAAATTGAAATCTGTTTACAAATAAAAAAGATTGCAAAAAAACATGAAAATCGGCCATTTTGCATCTTATAATTAAAATTAAGTTAAACACAACTTAAGAAGTGAGATTTGTGATGCTTAAAAAGTATGCAAAATATGAGCAATGTAGATGCAATAGTTTTTGCAAAATCCTATTTATTTATTTATCCCATCAGGTGCAAAAACAGCCATCTTTGCACAGCTGTCAATTGTTAATTTAAAAAAGGGGGTGGGGCTCTAATGACCTCGATGTCAACGAGCCATAAAACCCACAAAAAAAAAAAAAAAAAAAAAAAGTTTCGGCCAATTGCATTTTATAGATAATGATCTTAACTAACAATTGGTTATAGAACAAAATTTTCAAAACCCTCTTCATCTTCGAAGTCATTAATCATCATCATTAATCCCAACATTTGTATGGCCTTATTTACAATAGAGTTTATGTGGTCATCAAGTTTCATCAGTTAAAATTACACGTGGGTCTTTAAATAAAGTCGTACTTTCCAAACAATCGTTATTAATTGTATAATGGAATAAAAATGTATTTTTTGACTCGGAGAAATATTATGATGTATTGACATGAAAGAAGCATTTAACTGTCATTGACTACTAATTGAACAAAGCTACTTTAAATCCCATTACTTAGGTCTATGTATTGGGATGTTTTTCTTCTCTAGTGGTAGTGTAACCTAACCTCTTATCAACTGTTTGTATAATTCAATACTTGCTCTGATTTTTTGAATATGCTTTTTTAAAATTATGGTCATCTTTTACGCTTTGCAGGAGAAAGTGATGGAGTCAGGTCAGTGTAACAATGATGATAACAACAATTTTATTTCTCAGGTCCCAAAGTCACCTACGTGTGTAAAATTCTTGAAATGACTATCCTAAGTCTTCGTGCAAATTTGAATGTAGACCATTTTTTGTCTGTTATTTTAAAATTGACAAATTTATGTGAGACAAAAATACGTTTCTTTCAATGGAAGTTTCTATTTTGTTACGATAGGTTTCTTTTCTAACAACTTGCGATTCAAGGATAGGATTTTCATTTCTCTTTGTTGAAATTTATTTATTTATTCATTTATAAACAGAATTTTAGATAATAATGATAATCAGTTATTACAACATTATTCTTACATGAAAATATAAATAATAAATGATGTTTACGATGTCGCACACAGAGTAGAATTATATAAATCTATATCAAGATCATTGACTAGTTCGCACATTCTTGACTGCGGGTTATTCGCAGTGTAGTTGGTTTTGTATTGTTTCAAAGTGAACGTTTGTTTTAACCTTGGTGGAGCTCTAAAACTTTATTGATTCAATAAAAGCTGTCTCTAGTGTTATTACATGACTTAAAAATAAATTTCAAATCAAGTGATAAGCGGTGCGATCGGAGGGATGGTATACATATTCAGAACATGTTATTTTGCGTATGGTGACCTTACAATAGAACCAAACGTCAGATTTGGTTTGACAAGAGTAAGATATAATAGTGTAAATATGAATGGAGGTTTAAAATTGATGTGGTAGTAAATTTAATGCAGTAGCAGTAACAAAAGTAAGTGTAATATGGTAGCGATGAAATGATAGTAAATTTAACTATAATTAACGTTAATTTTATAATCGTAATTAGATGAATAATGAAAGACTTACAACCATTTACGGATAAGTAATATGTATTTTGTTTAATGTTGTTTTGCAAATTCAATTGAGTCAATTTCATAATAATCCCATTCAATTATAAATTTTCCTTTCTCTAATGTCTTCATAGTTTATTTATTTACGCCAATTGGCTTTGTACAACTAATATTACATTTTAATTTCTGATTTTGAAATGCACTTGTAAATTACATGTATAAATTAAACTTTGAATGAAATACACTGTATTATTAAGTTATATGAAAGAAGTAAATAAATAAATAAATTTATTGTCAAAAAACAGTACAAACTGCGTATGACCACGTGGAGGGAAAAAAAAACTAATTTACTCTCCGGAAGCAAGCAAGGGACCATCCCATCAATTCCGATCAAGGGCCCTAAGGCAGAGGCGGATTCAAAAAATTCAGCAAAAATTCCTAGATAAGATAAAAAGTTAGCTGCGAGTTATAATACTAATAGAATGTCAATATGTTTGTAATTTTAAGCAAAAAATTACATGTAAGTTATTATCGAACTATAGATTATTCTGAGTATAGTGCTTAAAAATTGAAATAACACTAAATTCACGATTTATTGTTACAATAGACCCGCCCCTAGACAAAGCCTAGAGAACCTGTATGATAAATCCGCCTCTACCCGAAGGAAAACCGGAGAAAAACCCGGGCCAGGATGGGGCTACAGAATTTATGTACACAAACGTGCCAATGTTGAGTACACATAAAACTAAATTAATATGAGCCATAAGACAACACAATCATGCAAGAAAATAGTTTTTGAAATTGTTATAAGTTGTTTAAAAAGTACTACAGCAATGGCGTGATAAAGCACAAGACGAATTTAACTTTTGTTAAAATCAATAAATTCTTTTACAGTGTAGAAGCACTGGTGCAGGAGGTAGTTTTTAACCGCGGATTTGAAGATATTCAATTTCATAATATCTTTTATATTCTTGGGCAGGGAATTATATAGAACGATTCCCGAATGGTATGGTCCCTTTTGGCAAAGAGTGGTTGACACTCTAGGGCGATGAATATTACTACTATTGCGTGTATAGTGTTCGTGAATGAGACTGTTTCGTATAAAGAAAGGGTGGCACTTCAGTAATTCGGACTTAACAAACACGACTGTTTCATAAATATAAATGCAGGGAAGTGTTAAGATATTTAATTCCTTGAATAAAGGTTTACAAGAGTTTCGGGGGTGAGATTTACAAATTATCCGAACTATCCTCTTCTGAATTCTGAAAGTTTGAATACTCTGACCGGAATTACCCCAGAAGGTAATGCCGTAACGTAAATGGGAGTAAACGTTTGCAAAATATACGCAACGGGAAATACGTGGACTAACTGCGTTAACTAAGATTCGGAATGCGTAACACAATTTGCTTAATTGGGAATTAAGATTGTCAATGTGACAATTCCATTTGAGGTTGTCTTGAATATGGAGACCTAAGAATTTTGTATTTGTAACAGTTTTTAATTGTGTTCCGTTTAAAGAAAGAGAAACCTGGGGTAAAGATTTTGTGATACTATTGTGAAATGACATAGACACTGTTTTGTCAGTGTTTACAATGAGACGATTTGCATGGAACCAAGTCGAAAGGTTAGACAAAACTTTTTGAGCATTGGCGTGTTTACATAGTAAATTAGTGTCATCAGCAAAAAGAACCATTTTGCAATCTGATGTGGATGATATGTCGTTCACATACAATAAAAAGAGTATAGGGCTGAGAATTGATCCTTGGGGTACTCCACAAGTAAGTGGCTTTGTTTCTGAAAGACAACGCTCAAGTATTTTATTTTTAGTATAGGATATTTCTACTTGTTGATATCTATCTTTTAAATAAGAAGTTAGCCATTGATGTGGAAGTCCACGAATGCCTAAAGAATGCAATTTGGTAAGGAGAATTCCGTGATCGATGACATCGAATGCTTTGGATAAGTCAAGAAAAACACCCTGAGGATTTTCTCCACTGTCTAGAGATGTGGTAACATCGTTTAAGAAGGAAAATATGGCGCTTGTAGTGGAAAAGGATTTCCTAAAACCGTGTTGATCGTCAGAGAGAATGTTATATTTTGATAAAAAATCTAGAAGACGCTTATAGAACAATTTTTCTAGGATTTTTGAGAAAGTGGGTAGTAGAGATATTGGTCGGTAATTTCCAATATTAAGTTTGTTTCCTTTCTTGTGTAAAGGTTTCACTTTAGCTCTCTTAAATATATTGGGAAACACCCCTTCCGATAAAGAACTATTAAAAATATTTACGAGTGGATTTAATATAGCGTGGGACGAAGATTTAACAATAAACTCAGGTATATCATCTATGCCTCGTGAAAATTTGTTTTTTAAGGAGCTGATGATTCCCATGACTTCACTGGCGTTAGTTTCGGAAGTGAACATAGAATTGGGTATGTGGGTGGTAATAATTGGAGGACATTGATTTGGATATATTGAGTTCGTTATTTTACCAACTTCTGAGAAGTGAGAATTAAACAAACTTGCGATGTCCTGAGGATTTGACACGATCTTGCCATCGTTTAGTAAAGAAACATTTTCTTCGCGATTTTCAGAAGTTGACGTGTAATTGTTAACAATATTCCACATGGCTTTCATCCGGTTGTTCGATTTTAGTATATGCCTGTCGTTTTCCATAACTTTAGCTGCATAGACTACTTTTCGGAGAATAGTCTTATATTTACGAAAATAATTAGTACAATATATTATTGAAGAAATCGAATATCCTTTTATAAAGGAGAGAAACACAATATATCATTATCAAAGTAATACAATATTCTTTATCTTTGTCAAAAATATTGACATGGAACCTCCAAAGAAGTCAACATCGGAACAGTGTTCATTTACACGAATTACTCTTCTGTTCTTTGGTCCATGGCTCACATAGTTTTTTGATGACTTCACTGTTTGTTCTTTTGCTATGTATATTTTTGTAATTTGGCATTGTCGTAAATATAATAAATAAATAAATGTGTTCGATTGTTTTGTTGTTATTATTATTTGATCACCTGACTGAAAAGGAAATTGAAACGCTGTGATCTCTTTTCACAAAAAATATATTATTCGTTCATAAAAGGTCATGTCTTTCATTATTCATTTAATTAGGTAATAAATTTAATTCACTTAATAAAATGTTTTAATAATAATAATATATAGGTAACTGATTAATACTGGTAATATATTTTCAGAATTACGTTTGGACGTTCTTGTGGGAAGTGGTTTACTGCGACAACAGTGCTCTCGCCGCTATTGCCGGGGAGTGTATGTGCTACTTCACGAAAGATCCTGAGGCGAAGAACCAACACGAGTTCTCGGGGAAGGTGGGCAAGGCTCTGCAAGTCGTGTTCTCAAGGCTGTGTGCCACGGCTAGCGAGCTGCTGTTCCAGTTGTTTCAAAACGTGAGCGAGTTGAAGCTGCCCGGGAGTGTGAGCAGCCTCCCTCGGGGCTACAAACTGAAGGAAGACGAGAGGAAGATGAAGGTATTTGAGAAGGCGGAGAAGGTGGTGGTGCCGGTGGGAGAGGAGATGAGGACGGAGATGAGGAAGCTGGGGAACAAGGAGATAAAGCGTGTGCAGGAGGATTTGGCTAGGACTTACGGGATGTGTGCCAATCGCTTTGTCAACGTGTTGAGCCTTCTGGAAGGAATGCTGAGGTAAGGGTTTATTTATTTATTTATTTATTTATTTATTGCTGGCTGCAAAGGTACAAAATTCCTGCTTAAATTACATATGCACAGGTCCAATTTTAATGCATAATATTCACCTAAAACCAAGCTATACTAATAAAAACTAGAAACTAAAACTAAATTTGATTTATATTTATGTTATAATTCTCATTATGTAAATGATGTATTATGAAGCCACCATCTTCTGAGTTTTTTCTTTAAATTATTTTTATTTCGTATTAGAGTCTGTAATTGAGCAAGTACATTATTGCTGTATATAAATTAGATTTTTTTCCTGTTTCTTCACAAACGTCTGGAAGAAGAATTAACTTGTCCCGTGTAGATTGTTTTTGCTTTTTTAAATTGGGGCTTTAGGGTTCACCAACGTCTAGGTTATTAGAGCCCTTGTCCCTTGGTAGACCTATTAATATTTTTAAAAATGTTTCTTGGATTTTAATAATTACAAATCAGATAAGTCAATATTTAACTCTTTAAATATTTAATATACAAGTCTCAACATTTTCATTATTTAGTATTATTTTAAGAATTCTTTTTTGAAGAATTAATAATGGAAACAATGCATTGTTATATGCTTCACCCCGACCAATAATACCACATTACAATAATAACCAACAATACCACATTACATTATTTCAATTTTTAAAAAATGGGCATGTTTTACCCCAAAAATTTCAGTACGTATTGTAATATATATCGGGTGATTTATTAATTTATTTTATTACTAGCAGAAGTACTGTGCGTTGCCTGGGTTTTGAAAAGAAACTTAAAACAATCATTACTGGGTGTACAAATATTTTTAAAACAATTCACAAGTACACAACAAAAACATACGACAAATTACAGGGAAGAAAATTTGGTTCTGAGAATTGGTATGTTTTGTCCCACAGAGGGTATTGCAACAATCGTTATCAGGTCTGGATTTTTTAACTCATTTTCCCCAATGTTGCCTGGAGTTCTTTATTTAATATTCTAAATTCATGCGTGAGTCTCCGTATTTCTCCAGTTTTGTTATTAAATTAAGTGCCACAAAGAGAACCTGTCACAAACCGAATATTTTCAACACAAGAAAGAGCTTGAAGATCGAAGCATATGAAAAAGTATTGGGAGGACCGCAAGGTCCGAACAGTGCCTTCAAAGAATACTAGATAATGGACTGATTAAAGAGATCCTATGTGGTCAAAAAATAGAAGAAGAAAATATCACTACAATGAACTAAAAGAAATTTTTTAAAAATCAAACACTATCACAAGGAATGAAAGTATTAAAAAACCAAGAAGGTACAAAAATGTTAGTAGCAAAAACAGTGTAATAAGAGCAGTAACTGTCTTTAATTCACTACCAAATGAATTTAAAGTCCTAAGCAATGGAAGCACTAGTAAAATAAAGTTAAAGAAATGGGTTGCATCAAATTTATGATAAGATAAAATAAAATCTATTTTTATGGCAGTGTTAATAGAAATTTAATTATTTTACGAATTTAGAAACTATTGGATGTTCACTTATCATGAAGTTTATGAGATTATGTATTAAATTATAATTATATTTTACTTTTCTCTTAGTTTTAAGTTATACTTGTACCGAGCCCACAAACAGGTAACCCCTATTACCTCTGTGGGTTTTTCGTAATGATTACTTGTAATATTATGTAAATTAAACTGGTTAATAAATAAATAAATATAATATATTTATAATACATAAATGTGTGTATGTTTGAATTGAATTTATTAACCCTAAAGCTGTCATACATATGATATTACAGGATCATATAGATTGCCTCCCACAGAGATAATCTTATCTGTGCGAGGGCAGATACAAAAAGAAATGTACCAAAAAAAAACATGTATTTTTGTTGTTGTTGCAATAATCCTTAAGAAGAGTCCTTTGATTTAGCCGATTATTGTTTTCTTGTGTACAGGAATGACACCCAGTTTCCCAAACGAGTGAACATACCACAGGTGCTGTCTGTTGCTTTTCGAGCACTCAGAGTGAATGGCCTGAACATAAGGAATTCGATGGGCACAGTGGAGCACATCGCTCTCCTGTCCGTGCTTCCTGCAGTTCATGCTGCTGCCTTCAATTTCTTACGCTGCTTCGTAACGTGGTGAGTTCCAAGATTACCTAAATATTGTGTCTTCCTTTCTCCACCCAAAACCACACAAAAATCTGTCGCGGGACTGTATTTGGAGTTGAGGGCGGGAAAACTGCTCATTCAATGTTTGGTGGGTTAAAAGTTAAGGGAGCATGCAAAATGTAATGCAAAGCCAAGTGAAGTAACTTTTATGCAGAGAAAACTGCTGAAATAATGAGAAATGTCGAACAATATGAAGGACAGTCGTCGATCATTGATGGTGGGATTAGACGCTCATTCAAAATAGAAACTGAGCTGGTCCATGTCGTCTAGGGATTACTGTTCACTAGCACCGTGACACAATTCTTTCAAGAAACAGGGATCTTCTTCAACACAACGAAAGTTGGGCTATTGAAGAAGCTTCGACACCAATTGAGAGTTCTAAATAATACGAAGACACTTGGAAATACTGAAGAATTTGAAGTAGTGCCAAAGTCTGTGTGGATCTCAAGAGGAGAATTTGAATTGCACAGTTAGTTTTTCTTTTTAAAGTCCTTATGATTATAAAATTATTGGACAAACAACTTGTTGGGAGTCATAGGACATAAAACAATCAAATAGACAGAAAACATGATCAAAACATAAAGTTGTAAATATTTGACAACTTTGAGGTATCATTTTGTAAAATAACGGTACTTTTTATAAATAGTGTCTCGTAAACCTAAGCGCACTGGGTCGTCAATGAATGAACGGACGTCCCGACATGTTAAAGTGAGGAACGCTGCGCTTACTAAGTTGAAAATTCCGGAACCCTGTGGAGTGAAGGCACCATTCACTCTCCAAGGTGTGGAGGATTAGGATCCGTGTGTTACCCGCTGCCCATTCTATTCTGATCACTCAACATAATTGAAGTGGTGAATACCTGGTCCTTATGAATGCCTATAGTTGTAAACTGTTAATGAGTCTCCCTGAAAGTTTTACAACCCTCCCGACACTCCAAAAGATCTTCCTCTAGGGTGTTTTAGCAAACTACGACAAGTGCATGCCGGCTCAGTGGGTTCATACCGATGCAAAGCAAATTGAAAGAACTTTTGGGAAATCTGGGACGGTGGTGCCGACCGTCTCAGTGTGTGCAAGTTTTAATGTCATGTTTGTAAAAATTATTTTCAATACTAAGTATTTTGGTATTTTTCCTATCAAATTCATGACTATCTTGTAAACAGTGGTGTGAAACAGAAAGATTTACGTGGTATGTTTTATTTGTATTTGATTGTTTTATGGTTTTATGTTCTGTAACTCCCAATAAGTTGTTTGCTCCGTGGATGCTTACCTGCGCCCCTCGCTTCCTTTTTAGTTTGACTTGAGCTTTCACTCGTGAAACTCTTTACTAATAATGGTATAAATTGGTACCGAAACATCATGAATTTTATAAGTTCTGTGGTTAGTGGTTATTTTATGTATTCTGACTAAGTATTCTATGATATATTGACTGTTTTGAAAAGGTCAGTATTTATTAATTCATATATTACTATGCAGATGGACCATTCGTTCGTAAAAGAGAATTGGTTGCACGGGTGGAATTGTTCCATTCTTTGGTTGCAGTTCAAATTGTGGATACACCGAATGAAAGTTGTTCATGTAAATGTTACTTCAATGTATTCTCTTCATTTCAGTGTTGTTATACTTAGAGATGGGAACTTCCTGTTGCTTTTTCAGAGGCCCCAACTTTGCTCCAAAAAAATCCGGAGTTCATGCTCTTAGCCAAACCTGTGCTATTACATCACTCAGAATATTAAATGTAACCAACATTCTGTGAGATACATGTATATTAAATTTATTTATCTGAATAACATGGCAGTTACTACTTTCCCCCATCTGTTAGTTGTAGGACAGTTTCACTCCTTTTCATATTTAGCATTAACAGTGTAAACAGAACTTCAGGACAGTTATGAATATTACATGACAATACACAATGGAACATTACATGTCTTATGTACAATTCTCTATGATTATTGTTCGTAACTAACCGGAAAATTCTGTCCTGAATTCACTATCGTCTTGTGTATCAGTATATCAAGCAGAAACGCGAAGGGCGCTGCGCCTGACAATTTTGACTTGTGGCTAGTGTGATTACCGGCGTGGACCGTGCTGTCATTTGTGACGACTGAAGTAGTCAAGTAACGTCCTTTTCAAATAAATGAGTTCAGTATCTTTTCATGAAGGAATTTGCAAATGCTGTTATCTCAGAAAGGAAAAGGGGAAAAATGAAATAGCAGGGAACCATAGACACTTCTTTTAATGCTCGAAAGCACGAAATATCATTTGTGTAATTTGCTTCATGCAGTTATGGAGAGAAGGAATGCCAATTTTCTGGGATCTTTGCATATTAATGTGTAGGTTGCTGATGTGCAGTTATGTCTGTTACTGTGTCATCCTCCTCCTTCAGTATACTCAGTCATGTAATTTTGCCGAAAATTATGCAATATAGCTTCCTAACACGAACTGCCAACTTCAACGAATTCAAGATGCATCCAAATAAATATTATTAGTAGTCACAAAAGCGACTACTTGCTGTAAAGAAATACTAGTTAATGGCACACCAAACTAAGACACAAGGTAATATTTGTTCTGCTTACTCAATGCGGAAAGAACAGAATAGCATCACAATAGCGTGTGAAATGAATTGATGTCCGAGGTTGGCGATGGATTTAAGATTTCAGAAATTCCAATGTCCTGCCAACATAACGTGTGTTACTCTTATCATTACTCTTATGGACAATGATGACATAAAAGTGGCGGCTTCTCTGTGCACGAGTTCAGTACCAACATCAAGCCAGTTTGACTGTCAATAAATAAATAAATGTACAAATAATTTATTGTCAATTAAGCTGTTACGAACTGCCTATGACCACACTGAGAAGAATAAAGTAATTTACTGCAATTAATATACAGTTAACTAATAAATGCAATGTGTTTCCATTCACTTCTTTTATAAAAAAATTCAATTTCTCAAAGCCAAGAAACTGACTTTGAGCATGTACTGTTGATCGTTTTGTATCTAACGAAACCCGTCTCTTCCAGTTATGATGGCCTGCATGGCTACGGGGTTCTGTTTTGCCAACTTGTATTGGAATCTCTCCAGTGGACGGTAGCACCTTGTGTTTCGGGGAATGCAAGACGATATGGGTGAGTCCTGCATTTCATTTTTTAAAAAATAGATGGTGTTATATCTGATGGGATATTGTTAATAGGAAACTTAATAGAGCTACCAATGAGAAAACAAATATAAATAAATTGAAAATTGGAAATTGCATTATAGAAGATCAAAAAGACTTAGCTAATACTATGAATGAACATTTCAGTAACGTGGGAATCAATATGGCTAAATCTATAAGTGCACCTATTTTAAAATTTAATTTTCCAGACATTCCACTTAACACTTATACCTTTAGTATACTTCCCACTAATCATCTAGAAGTAATGGAGATCATAAAAAAATTGGGACAAAAGGCAGGAGGTATTGATGGCATAAGTAGCCTGACTATCAAAAAAATTAAAAATTTCATTGCTCATCCTATAGTTCACATAATTAATAATAGTTTCACTTCAGGTATCTGCCCTGACCATTTTAAAAAAGCAGAGATAGTTCCTGTTCATAAATCAGGTTCAAAGCAGGATGTGAATAATTATCGACCAATATCTATTATCTCAAATATTAGTAAAATTTTTGAAAAAATATTACACATAAGGATAAAAAAATTCTTGGATAAACATAGCATTTTGAGTAAGAGACAGTATGGTTTCATAGAGGGTAAAGGGTCGAAAGATGCATTCGCNGATATTTCTATCAAAATCTCGCTTTTCATTGCCTTCAGGATTACAATACTTTTTATGTTCTATGTATATGAGAATGTAAAAAGGTGTGCAAAGCAATAAGAAATGATTTTGAAGTTACGTCTATAGTTGTATGTAGTCTAATTCTTTTTATATTTTTTAGGAAAATTTTATTGTTTTGTATCTGAGATAGGACAGCATATATTTTATTTATATCTTTCATCTTGTTTTTGATCTCTGAATTCATACTGGGATTTGGTTTCCGTGTATAGGTCATATAAAATAAAACTATATTACTTGCCAACATTTCAATATAATTTATATAATGTGAATTATTATGTGAGTGTATGTAATATGAAGATGGTATGGAAAAGGTGTTATGAGATGAATATTAGGATTAAGTTGAGTATGTTTGCAGAATGAATGTCTATGGATCAAGGTATTACAAGCCCTGACAATATAAAGTATATTGAAATGTTGGCGATTAAATATTGAGTTGTATTCGTTCCAACAGTATCGCAAGAAACAGAAGGATTATTCTGCCTAGAAGAAGTAAAATTGCTAGTAGCAAAAGTAACTATGTAAAAGCAATAAATATCTTCAACAGTTTACCAATCAAGCTTAAAACTTACCGACTACATCTAGTATTAAAAATGAAATAAAACTATGGATTGTATCTAATATTCAGTAGAATAATCTAATTTATTTATTAAAAATTATGCAAATTATATCACAAGAAGTAATAATAAATCTATAACTATGTTATTGGGATGGATGCTGTGATGTTATATTTAGTTTTTAATTGTGTTTCAGACCTGTGAACAGGTAAGCAAGTTTAACTCTGTGGGGTTCACTCCTTAATACGTATTTATACAATTAACTTTGTAAACTTTTCTGAATAAATAAAGAAATTAAAAATTACCAAAAACTACGAAATCCCAGTATATTTTATTGGTTACTTTGGAATCTGGTGAATAAAAGGAAAAAATGAAAAACAGACACTTGGATTGTTCGATGATGATTTAAATGGGTGTGTGGTCTGTTTGCAAGTGAAGGATAGCCCCACAGGTGGTAGTGTTGTTGCTTCTCACCAAGTCATCCCGATGGGGCCAGAAAATTTGTAGCTTTTCACATTAATGTCCCAGTTCATATAGCTGTGACTACCGAAAAGCCAAACTTCCTCCTCCCAGCTCCTCCTAGTATCAATAACTTTAACTATTACTAGCTACTTGTACTAACCCCTCCATGTGGGCCAAGTTGTTGGTAAACCTAGCTAACCGGCCCACCTACTAACAATGACCTACCACCCAACTCCTAACTCCTATCGCTCCATGTAGATGAGCTTCAATAGCATGCTACATTTCCCATTTACAAATACAACAATACCAAAATAATAATAATAATAAAGGACTCCATATGGTTTTGCAGATGTGTCCGTGAAGCGGCGTATTTGTTTCTTGAAGCCTGGGCAATACGTGCGAGTGCTGGCAGCTGTGTAGAACTCTTTGCAGAAGAGTTGGTAGTTTTATTGCTTGAAGACGTCGCTCAGAAGAAGGAAACAGTTACGCTTCAGGTAGGGTTGATAAGAAGTAGTACAGAACAATCACAATACTCTGTATTTTATTTATTTATTATAATTTATTATAATATTTATTGTATTGTATGTATTATAATTTAAAGAAATGACTTTTTAGAATCTAGTAGCATTACTCATAAAAAAGCATACCCCTTCCTGTGATAAAAAGAAGCAATATCTCATAAAAATAGTAAAATTGAAGCTCTTAAAAAATTTAATGCCCTAAGTAATGATTTGAAGGTGTTTAGAGACCGAAGAATAAATTAAAAATATAAACTATTGGCTTGGATCAGAAATGAAAGATGTTAATTGTTGTTTTTTAATCATAAGAAATTGTATAAAAATTATAACTATTCTTTGAACTTAAGTTTTGTTATATCTTGTATGTATTGTTGCGTATTAAATGAATGCGCATCCATTGATAATCACTAATTGAGATCTCGTGGTATTCCAAGAATATTACAGTGCAACATCACTGTCCTGCTGGAGTTGTCATTAACATACGCGTTGTGTTTGGGAAGCGATGTTTGCAGCAGCGATATAAAAGGTGGCCAGAATGTCTGGTACGGGAAAAGTTGTAATTCAAAGGGGTGAAAGGAAAAAGATATAACCTCTCCCCATGTTTTCCTTAAAAATACAAGGGTTCACACTACATTTGGGCCAATACGGCCTCATCTAACCAAATTATTCTGTTGCTTCCCATCTAGTGGATAAATGTTTGAATTGTTTAATTTCAGGTTTGGATTATTTGTTTGTTGTCAGTCAAAAAAAAAAAAAAAAA
>NNCF01127022.1:233005-268029 GCA_002313205.1 Laupala kohalensis
GGGCTCTAATGACCTCGCTGTTGACGAGCCCTAAAGCCCCACAAAAAAAAACTAATTGTAATAATGGGGTTTATATAGTTTATTGTTTATTAGTGTTTTGTTGGCATTGATTTCTTTTGGATATCTACAATCTTTGGATGCTCATTAATATATTTTTTAGTAAGTATATTGATTAATGATATCGCCTTCATAAATCAACTATAATTAACCCAAAGCCTGCTTAATTTCTTTCAAATCATGTCATTATTCCCTCTTGATTATTAGTGGATTTAAAACTGTTAAAAATGTGTAATCAACTGTTGTAGGTTGATCAATAAGATGTGTTGGTGACCTTTTTTTTTTTTTCTAGCAATTTCCAATATTAAAATTTTTGGTTTATATTATTAAAGCTATTTCACTTTACTCACTAAATGGCAAGTACAAAATGACTTTAAAAATTGGTAGCAGTGACTGTGTGTTCCGAGAGTCCATTCCATTCATCTACAGCTCGGCGTCCTAGGAAATGTTTATATTGTTGGAGGTTGTAACAGTGCTTGACTAATTTCATACTGTGGCCACAAAGTTGAGGGTTCTCAGAGGAATGAAATCCCGTGAGTTCAAACCCTGCTCGGCGGAACTAAGTGAAGATGGGGATTTCCCTCTCCCACTCCTCACAAATGTCACTTCGGTACCGTAAGTTCCCTAGCAATCCAACATCTCTCCTTCCCAAATCCCTTACCCAAGTGCAACGGTTAGATGGAAGAGCAGGCCTCACGACCCGAACTTTGCTCTAAGACATAAAATAAATAAATAAATACACATTGAGAATATTCGATAAATCTACGACCTGATGTAAATTGCAATGTGTCTGGAATTGGATCCGAGACCTGATTTGTTCCTCATATCTTATTGTCCAGTCATTCAGTACTCATGAGACAATCTTCCCAGAAGTTTTTGGAGAAGTAGTGATATTTTACTCCTGGTTTTGAAGGTGCTTTATTCTTTTGAACTTCATCCCCTCAAGAAAGTTTGGAAAATATACAGAAAAAAAACAAAAATTTAAAGAATCTGTGTTTTTCTTTTATTTCATGAAAACATAGTTATTATGTGCACTCTACAAAGAAAATATCTTTTTGTAAAAATAATCTACACAAAATTTACTACGGCTTTCACCCATTTTTATTAGATGAAGTAGAAGCTCGGTAGAGGGCACTGAATTTTGGAAATTTTTGTCTGAAATATGCGGAAAAAATCTGAAACTTTGTTCCTTTACGTATTTTAAGATAATTTTTTTACTATTCCACTACGTATAAATTAAGGAAGTATGCAATAACATTGAGAAACTACAAAAATATGTATTTTTAAAGGTTTTTTTTGCTAATTGTAAGGAACATGCAAGTTGCAAAGGTTTATTTTCCTTTTTACAGCAAGAAACTATAGAAAAATTTCTTTTAATTTCTCTGCTCTGTCTTTTGCCATGCGAATAGTCTACTCAGTGGTAAGTGTTTTCATGTAGTAAATTGAAAACTAAAAAAGGTCACAATTCTTGTTAATTTTTTGGTGTTTCTTTATCATTTCCTTAACATTCTTGAGGGGGCAAAGATTACATTCATAATCAGCACCCTCAAAACCCTACTGGAGCAAAAAATCACTACTCATCCAGAACTTTCCGGGTAGAAAGTTCTAATGACTGGACTATTAGTCACATCATACATATCAGTTACATTATAAGGCCACAATCCATTTTCCCTTTATTTGTGCATTTTCTGTGATTAACGAAATTTGTAAAAGACTACTGGGTTTTAATTTCTTAAATAAATTGGTGATGGGATGTACTTGAGTATTAACACAACAATAATAATTATGGTTAATATCATATTTGATTATTCCATTGTTATGATAAAATTTGTTGTAACTATTTGCTACATCTTGGAAGGCTCAAATCTGGAGTCTAAATATTGTGCTGTAAAAACAAAACCCAATTTATATAGTGTGAATCGCCCTACAAAGGCCTTGTGTTACTTAACACAATAAAACATTTGTGTGCAGATGAAGTCACAAACTGGGAATGTTCAGCAATACTTGACTAAGGAGACACTCTTAAATCCTCAAGCTAATGCCGAGACTTGTGCGGCAGCCCTACGTGCCATCCGTGCCATAATCGAGGCTTCTGGTTCACTTTTGAAGACACATCAACATCTGGTGAGTTGTAAATATTTTCTCGTTGCCTTGATGCAATACTACTCTGTTCTTTGATAAATCCTGTTATAAATTTTGAGTAGATTCAAAATTTTATAGTGTAGAACTATGAATTCTTTTGGGCCAAGATTATAGTGAAAACTGGGAACAATGATTTTAACCACAAAGCAGTTAAATGCCAATCTCCAAATTGAATTTCATATTTCATTCGCAACACATGTTTTTAACAAAGCAAACAAATGAAAAAACGAATATTGTGGAATGCCTAGTGATATTTCAACTAACAGCTGGAGACATGTTTGTTGGATATAAAAGCCACTTTATCACAATACGAGTAATTCCAGACTGGTGAATCCAAAAGTTGTTTTTGAGGGGGGACGTTATAGGAGTAGTTGTTCGTTTGGGTTTATAATTGAAAGTTTAGATCAGTTTTTGTATGTTCCTACCCTTCTGTCTGAGATTAATCCGCTGGGCACTCATCTACAGGTCACGACATTTGACTGTCCTATGGAATGTTTTACACTGCCCAACACTCACTACCAATGACTATGAAATGGTAAATGACACATTTCCCTGTAGTGCAGGTATCGCTCTGTGACACCTGGATAGTCATAGGTATCAGTATTATAAGAAATATTAATTCTTCAGTAAAATAAGAACTTGTTTTATTAAAAATATTCTCCTATTGACCTAATGAGAGAGTCACTCTGTCCCCTAGTAAAATAATATTGAAAGTTAAGAAAACAAATATATAACAACTTTGCTTTTTTAATAAATTTCATTAAATAAACAAATTAAATTAACTTATCAATGAAAAAATTAGTTACAAAAACTATGTCTAAATTTATTTATTGAAAATTTACTTTAAATTATATTTATAATGAATTATCCTGATATTATCATTCATCTTCAAAGGAGTTGATGTCAAACATTACCTTTCATAATCAAACCACATCATAAATGAGTAAATAATCTGGTTGTAGTAATTTTTTCTCCATCTGTCATTGCTGCAGATGCTGCAGGAGACCGTGGTGAGCCTTCTGCTGGAGGTGCGACGCAACAACCTGGAGTACATGCCCTATCCCTACAGCTCCCCCGAGT
The DNA here is from genome assembly GCA_002313205.1 of Laupala kohalensis. Lineage (NCBI taxonomy): Eukaryota > Metazoa > Arthropoda > Insecta > Orthoptera > Trigonidiidae > Laupala > Laupala kohalensis. Next base: position 236,285 of record NNCF01127022.1, read on the forward strand.
GCCGCTTGCAGCTGTATCGAGTGCTACTGGCGCTCACTGTGCACCCGAACGGCAGCTGGCCCGCACCCCTTCAGTTTGCCCTGACCCTGTTCCCTTATGGACAGAGGGATCCTTCCCTTGAGGTAGGTCTATTTATGTTCTCAGTCACTCGTGCAATTGCACTTTCAAACTCGAGGTGGGGCTAGCGCTCGCTCCAAGTCATAACTTGTATCACTGAGAAGTATAATTGTTTTCTTTACTTTCATCGTAATTGTTCTGTAACGCGACATTATGAATGATAATTAAGGAAAAACGATTTAATTTTTACCTCTCGGTTAATAGTATAGTATAAACAATAACCAGGAACTCTCTTGACTCGTTTGAGATGCGCAGGAGCATGTGAAGACGTGGAGGCCGAGCCCGACGCTTTCGTTGTTTGTGTTTCACTCTTCAGAAAAAGTAAATATTTGGAAATATCTGGTGACATACTGATAAAAGTGATGTAAAAATATTATGGGAAATTTTCTGCAAAGTAAATTACTCACGATTTAAAAATTAGGTTGTTTTTGGAAATAAGTATTTTCTCCTCAATATGTAATGCATTTCATCAACAACAATTATTGCAATTATTTTATTTAAATGATCGGTATGTTTTCTAAGTTGAGATTGAAATAAGTAGGTATAATTTTGTGAATTCACTTTTTTTACTGATTGACAACCGGCCTAACTGGATGAGGGTTTTCTTCACCTTCTCCAGACGAATGTCTGTTAGGAATCTTAGATTCGTCGGCAACGCAACCCATCACTTTTCCTATTCTTTTGCCCAAATCACGTTGTCAAGTGGAAGAGCAGACTTGATGGCCTGAACCTCATAGCCACATCATTAAATGGGACATGAAATAAATAATTAAACAAAAAAGTCTGTCAGGAGCTTGCCTCTCATCATACCTATGCATCCTTACATTCATCCACATGTACTGCCTTTATGCCATCTCCCCACACAGAAAGCTGTCAGATAAATAATAAATTCTTAATAATAATAAATACTCTGGGGAAGCCTGTCTCAGTAGTTATTTGTTTTTAAAATTATATTTATTCTTTTCTCTCTCCCAGGTGTCATCTTTCTGCTTGCTCGCAAGTGCAACCACTCGTCAAATGGTTCATCCGTCTCGGTCCAACGCTCAGTTTCCTATCTCCTTGGAAGACATGCGCGTGTCCGCTGGCCTCAAGGAGAATCCATTAAATTTCAGTCTGCAAGGGCAAATATTGTCAGGTGTACGAGTCAACGGGGGGAGCGAGTTGAATGCAGTCGAAGGGCGGAATTCAACTCCTATTAACGGTATCAGTCCCCAAGTTACCAAAAGAAAACTCCAAACTCCAACATCAGTCACTTCTCTAAATGGAACGAAAGAGAATACATCTGTATCGAGCTCAGACAAAAAAGCAATGAAGAACTGTTCTCCAGCTTCCAAAAAGAAGAAGCTGGCTCCTGTTGTAAATGCAGCTGTCAATGGACTAGAAAACGACTTCGACTCTAATGTAGTGGAGAAGAAAAAGTCAAAATTGTCCTTGGAGATGAGTGGAACAGTTTCTGTTTCTCCGTCGTCCTCAGAGCGACCGCTTAAGAAGAAACGCAGTCTCTCAGAAAGTACTGTAGGGTCGTTTGATCTGTCTGGCAGTAAGAACTCGCTGCGCTTAAGCTCGGACAGTTGGACGGTGGTAGACTTACCGCAGCAAGAGAGCTCAAAGAAGAAAAAGAAGAAAGAGAAAAAGAAACGGCAAGTGGATGAAAGAAGTGTTGATGTAGAGCCTCCGAGTAAGAAAGGGGGGAGAGAGCCATCCTCGGAAACCACAAGCGTGAAGACGCCCCTCTCCTCTGACATCTCCTGGAATGTGTCAGAGACTCAAAGTCACAAAATCTTCTCTAAAAAGAGTTTCACGAAGATACCTCTCGCTGAAACAGAGAGTCCGGCACAACAAGAAAGGACGAGAAGTTTGGGGGAGGGTAAAACTTCAGTAAAAGTGGTTCCCGTTCCGTGTGAAGTTAGGAGTGCAAAGCAACCACTCAGTGATATCACGCAAGAGAAGAGTATTGTGAAGGGAAAAGGAGGGGCTAGTAGTATTGGGAATGAAAACACAGAGCTGCGGAAGGAAAGAGCCGAAGAAGAGATGGTAAAAAAGACTGAAAAAGAGAAGCAGGTGACGGACCTCGCGATTGAAGAAAAAGAGAAGGAAGTTCCAACCGATCAGAGGCCTTCGGAGGACTCTTCCACATCTCCGTCATCTACTCTAGAAGACCCTCCTCTCGCTGAACATTCTTCCAGTTCAGTGAACAAATCACCCACTCCTGTCAAAGATTCTAACACTATTTCTGAATGTGACATTAGAACTTCTAATGAGAAACCTCGAAAGGACGAAACATTGACTGCTGTTAAAGATTCTGAAACTACTACAGAATATGTTGTTGACATGCCTAGAGACAAAGAAACCAGATCGCACTGCGGGGAAAAGCCTCAAGAAGACAAACCATCGACTCCCGTCAAAGAGTCTAAAGTAGTTTCTGAAGATACTGTTAAAATTTCTGATACTGTGACTATTGAGGAGATACCGTCGGAAGAAGTATGTTCTGCAGATGGAAAGCCAAAGATCACCTCCGCTGCAAGAGATGCCCCGATCGTAGACCTCGCAGACTCTGACAACTCGTGCAGCGTCATCTCTCTGGATAGCGATGGAAAGGAGGAGCAGTCGAAGGAGGTCAGCTGGGAAGTGAAGGAAAGTGCCGTCAACATGTCGTTTGAAGACTGCCAAGACCCAGACGCTGCCACCGGGATGGACGCTGTGGTCGAGTCCCCTCGTATTTCTCTGGAAGGGACCGAGGGGGAGACTACAGAGCACGCTGCGGGTGGGACATCGGAGAAACCAAGCGCTGCGAGAGAGGATGGTAAAAAGGATTCAGACACTGATGAAGAAGACATTCTCACTACTTTTGTGGATATTGTATCGACGAATTCTGGATAATGTATATATTCGTTCCGAAATTAAAATCTTTAAATTATGAATGTGTTAATTTTGCTGCTCTCATTTCCATTAGTAAATTGCTGCTTCTTTTTTTTCTTTTTTTTTCTCTTTTTTTTCTTTCTTGGTGTTCTATATTTTGTTCAGTAATGATGATAAGAAATAGCAGTTTTTATACCTTGTGTATAAATCATCTTCGAGGAGGACTTGGTACTTGGTTTTGGGCAGTGAGGAAGCACAATATGACATATCACAGCTTTTTAAACTTTACCTCTTAGTCATTTTGAGCTGAATATTAGCTGTTACTATTTATTACTTTGATAGCACCAACACACACAAATCTTTTTAAGTTGTGCTCATTTCAAAGCTAAGTATGTAACCATCCACAGCTTTTTTTTTTCAAGTATCCTTATTTTGTTAAGTATTTACTCCAGTTTCATGTCTTACTGAAAATTGACATGAAGAAATTGTTGTGGTACAAAATGTGTATTGTTCTTAAAAAATTTAATATACTTTCTGTAAATAAATTTGTATTTTTTTTTTGGCACGAGTGACTTTTTTTCCCTCGGATATCTTGGTTAGTGTTCACAAAGAACTTGACTCTTATCAAGTTAGTTAGACAAGGCCAAGGACCCTTGAAACTTATGGGATTCATGCAAGCAGCTTTGTTGACCCTGCTGTTTTGATGATGCTTAAATTGCCATGACTTAGAATTCACAACAGATATGCCTCAAAGATATACAGGATGAGTTATTGTATGCTGGGATGCACATTTGTAGATAGGATATGGGACACTAGAAAAATGGTTGTTATGGATGATGGAAGTACTCCGTACTATGCAGAATTTCGAACTAACTATACCAGGAAATCAGGTGTCAGAGAGGACACATTCAAGAAGAGAGTACTTTAAATTACCAGGAGATCATCGACTACTCATAGATGATGGTCATGTTATGTCTTGCGATGTATACGTGATGCAAAAAAAATAAATGAAAAAAACAAAGTGGCTGTTTAAAATTGACAAGCTTCCTGTTCATTATGCAATTATCTAATATATCTTAAGAAAGCTATTTCTAGAGCCCTGTGGTGTCTAAACTGCTTTTTTTTTGTTCTCTCACCTTGAACAGATTCTGAATGCAATTTGACACAGACAAAATGTTGAATTACTAACTACCTATTTATTAATTTGTGTACCATAGATACACAAGTCTCCTAAAGGAGATACATAAATGATTACACACACACACAAACAAAATACAATATGGTGTTCAGAATGTCACAATATTAAGAAATTTAACTTTATAATTTAGGGCAACATTTGTGCATGGCTTCTTCATTGGGAATTTAAAAAGCAGGGTCTGACTTGAGGTTCTGTTGCATATAGTTCTCCAAGCAAAATCAAATAACTTTCATTGTCAAAAAAGCAGTTGCAAACTGTGTATGACCATGTGGGGGGGCAATAAATTTAGCTATTCTCCGGAAATGAGTATTCCATCAGTTCCGATCAAGTGCCCAAGGGCTGTGGCAGATTTAATATTTTTATAAAAGAAATTATTAAATTCGGCAGTGGGCACATCCCAAACGCAAACACAATTTCAATTTGTCACTACTAGGTNACCGCATTTTTTATTAGCTGAGTAAACAGTTATGTGCTGTGAAGGAATACTTTTATGCAAACAGCATCCAATATATAAAACTATTAAAACATTTGTTAATTGTTTTCTATGAAATTCAAACATGAACAATGTGAATCTTTTTATTTCATCTTCGTTTACTTCTTAAATTAACAAAAAATTCGCATCTTTTCCTTAGAATGAGTATAAAATTTAGATGTAAACTAAGAATATGTATGGTAAACTTCCAAACTAATGAAAGATAAACATGTTATTCAGTCAATTTCTTTTTTGAAATATCGTCCAATTTATCTATCTGTGTGTCCTCTTTTAGAAAGACATTTTGAACAATTCTTGAGAAAACACCGCATTACTTCAACGTTTTGTAACTCACCACTAATATCTAGGATATGTTAACGACATATCATCGTAGAACTTTACTTAGTCATCTTGGTCTTTCGATCTTTTTCCAGGAGCACACTTCACCTGGAGAAGAGTATATTTTAGAATGCATCTCTGAAGCACTAGATTAGTCTATCTCTTTTTGCTTACCATCTCCAAGTATAAAATTAATTTTAGTTTTTATAAATAATGCAGTTATGTCTTCATCACTTAGCACTGAAACTGCCAGAATAATTTACCTACTAATAATAAAAATATTCGGTACACAAAGAGGTCACTTCCGGGTAAAAATTACCCGCACCCACTTGGCACATCAATACTAGCTAATCACGCACTGCGAAATGCGTGCAACTGAGCGGATGCTTTAGACGTTCATCAACTAATTGATGCTACAAAAAAACGGCAGATATCTGAATTTTCTGGAATGAAAGTTACGAATTGATTATTGAGACCTGTGGCAATTTTTACTCGGTAGCACCTTCTGTCTGGTTAATAAATACGTACTGTTATCAATTTATTATTCCAAAATATATTGTAGATATTTGTGCAGTACAAATTAATAAAACTCTGAGATTAATCAAACAAAGGTATTGTCGCGTGGTATTAATGGCATTCTCGCCCAAGAAAAATTCGCCACAACCCGAAGAAAAACAGAAAAACGCCGGCCAGGATGGGGCTACAGAGACGACATACACAACAATGTCAAGGTTGCGTACAGTTAGAAATAAACTATTAAAACAAATAGGAGCAAAAAACAACATGCACGGAAAAAGGAATTTAATCAGTATCTAGAATACTGTAACAATGGCGTGATAAAAGTATAAGAGATATTAACATCACCCAAAGTCATATGGAAAACTATATTTATTAGAAAATTGAAACTCATTAACTTCATTTAATAAAGCCTGTAAATTCTTTCACTTTATAGAAACAATAGCATTTTAAAAAGCTTTTAAACGGGGATTTAGAGATTCAATTTATTTATATCTTTTAGATTTTTGGGAAGGGAATTATACAAAAATATCCCAAAATGATATGGGCCTTCTAACTAACTTCTTCGAATCGAATTATTGCCATCCAAAAATAACACAATGGTTAGATTTCGGATGAAGCCGGCCCGAGCGCCAACGATAATCTGTACATAAGCGTAAGAACAATTTTCTTACACGTAATTTCCCGTCCAATCTGAATCCATTCCTATTTTTTTCTATTGCAATGTGAGAAAACACTTATGATTAAAAAATACCTCATATTAGATCCGAAAAAATGCCAAAGGAAGTAAATGATCAAAAAGTGATTGGCGCTAGTGGGTAGTAGAAGTAATTTTCTTAAAAAAGAAACCCGCAAATGCGAAACGATGCAAGGAATATTGAATTTTTTTGGAAGTGGTTTAAGATGGAAAGTGGATGAGAAAGATCGTAGATCGCCTCTTCAGGACCTGAAATTTGAGGGAGTACAGACTTTTAAACATAGAATACGATGAAATTATTTTTGAAAAGTTTTGGAAACCCTAGATCCACAATGACGTGGATGTGTCAGTGCAGTACTACAAAAACTCTATCTTACTTTTCCATCTTATGTTCGTCTTATTACGTCTTTCACTACGGTTCCGACCATACTATCTTAACCATATCTTATCTGATCTACATACTGCTATATTGCATTTACTGTGCAAAGTCTATTTTGTAAATATGTTCATGGCTGAAGTAGCTGGACAATACGGTCATGGCATTTTGAAATTTGGCAACAATGTTCGTTGCCTGAAAATAGGCGGGAAAGGTGATATTACCATCATGTGCTCGTCGTCTAATCTATCAATTTGACGTATGATTGTGTATGAACGTGTGAACTGGGTGCGATACATTATATAGGTTCTTCCAAGATATTTCAATTATGTCGGAACCCTGGGGCGTCGATTTGATTGTATGTAGAACCCAAGATTATTTATCATCCAGAGAGGACTCTGATGCTAGTATTGTTTTACGTCATTTACAGGTAAGCGAATATGGTGACTATGTTTTGAGGTTTCAGAAAGGAGCAAATTCATCGGGGCTATAAGGATAGCCGGATTGTCTATTATTTTATTAATACTGATTCCATTCTGATTTTATGTAATTTATGATATGACATTGGCTCTATTTAAGAGTGATGCAACCTTGTACTTCTTACTCTCATTAACTGTTGCTTGTTTTGTGTACTTTCAGGAGTTTTCTGGGTATGAAGATGCAAAAGTATTTGATCAATGTAGGAACGATGTGCCTAGACTGTTACTTTGTCTTTGCGAACTGGTGTCCTGTCTCGATCATGAATCAAGTGTTTTGTGGGCTGCTGTGGAAGCTCTTCAGAGAATTTATCACATGAACCCGAATTGTTCCAATGTGGTGGAAGTCTATAAATTCATTCCTCCTCTCTCAGAATTATTGTATGCAGATCTCTCCCATGAAAAGAGGATCCATTTGCTGCGTTTATTAAAGGTAGTCTGGCCTATGTATGAGTTAATTCTTAGGCTATAATTTGAGAGTTTTAGTATTGAGGGTGGTGGTTCACATTGTCATTTTTAATAATATATTATTGTTATCCATATTGCAATTGCCTGCCCAATTTTAAAACAATTGAATGTCAAGAAGTGATTCAAATATCAATCAAAAGGTGAATCCACGTAGAACTAAATAATAGTGTGTAAAGATTTGCTGTAATGATGCCAAAATAAAGTTTTGCTCTGTTTAATATGTTCATAGTATTAGCAAGACCTAATAATCATTTTAGGTAATGTCTGTAAACACAGTTATTTAAACCAAACATTAAAACTGTTTTTGTTAAATTATATGACCATTTATAACAACTATATTTCACACTTTATATTATTTACATTAATACGTTTCTACCACTGTACTTATCATCAGATAAACATTTTTAAAACAAATTACAAACTTGGAGTCAGTTTGGTGTCAACATATTTATGAATTGTGAATTGTGTCACCCAGGAAGCTTTTAAACTATAATCTTATCATTTATATTTGAAGGTCACTACTTATCCAAACATTATTATAGACAATCAGTATAAAGGTCAGAGAATCCAAGATGTAATACTTTATTAGTAAAGAAAAAAGAAGTAATGTTTACTCGATCCCATGTATGAACTGCAACCTTGTGTACATTGGTCAGACCAAGTGTATGTTGTGTACTAGAATTAATGAACATTAGAGGAAACTTGAACTACTAAAGGATATGAACAGTGGAATTATTAAAAACTGTAAGAAGAATGGACATAGAATGAATTTTGAAAAAAAAAAAAAAAAAAAAAGATGGATTATGAAATTAATACATTCAAACACCTGTTTCAGAATCCATTCATATTAAAACTACATCTAATGTCAACTCACAAATAGAAATTAACATATTTTCTAATATATGATAATATATAGTTTTTTAATTTACACTTATTATAATTCTATTATGTATTAAATACTTTAACTTAACATTTATAATATAAATTTTATAATATTGTAAAGCTGGTATATTATAAAATTTTATAATATTTTAAAGGGTTTTAATTTTTGGACTATTAGAACACTAAAAAAAATAGCAGGTATGTGATATATATTAAAAAATTTATAACTCATAATTGAATGGATAATTTTTCTTTTATTTTTCTACTTATTGCTGTCACATATAGTCAAATATTTAGTAACTTTTATTATTTAGTTTGTAACTGTTATGTACTTAAATTTTTATCTTGTAATTCCATTGTAATTCTACTTTAGAATACCAAATGAGCATCGAAATGTTGGCCATGTGTCAATGAATACTAATAATAAATTACATCTTTGATTTTTTTTCTTTTGTGGGGCTTTACGGCTCATCGACATCGAGGTCATTAGAGCCCTAAAATTCTGTACAGGTAGGGAAAATGCAGTTACGCACTAAAGAGAGCCAACATGACTTTGCCCGCGTTTGGGACTCTCCGAATGACTCAACCATACCCACTAAAAACCCTCCTGAATTACAATATATCAAAACATATCTCAAAACATACAAATCCACAACATTACAACAAGGAAAATGAAAGATACCCTAGCCCTTGCAACCTTCTAGCGTCGGGATCGAAAAGAACAAGAGGTGACCAAGGGAGGTCAGGAAAGAGAAAGGAAGGAGCTTAGCACAAGTGGAAGTAATGCCAGACTCAGCTCGGGGCCCTGCGTTTGCCAAACACGTTCTTACTAGATGTAAGTCCCCTGGGGACTTTATAATGATTGTCCGTAATAATATTCACATAATTAGTGTCCTTCGAATATAAATATATCAAGGCAATCAGTATTATATCTAAGTTAATATAATCTTATTAATTGGATACGTAAGAGAATCAGAAAAACTGTTTTAACAAAAGAAAACGGGCTTTTTTTGTTCTTTTGTACCCTTTTTTTTGTTCTGTTTTCTGAACCTGTTCTTGTTTGCAGCCACTCACCAGAGACTTGCAGTCGTCTCACACAGAAGTGCCCCTGAAATGTCTCACATCCAAACTGATCGAGTGGGTGATAAGCGAAGAAATAGAGACTGTGCACTTGTCTTTGGAGATCTTGGTGAACTTGTGCCAAAAGAACCAGTCTCTGGTTTACTCTCTCAAGAGCAGTATCGGAAGTAAATTTCTTCAGGCGCTCATGAATCTGAGAACCGATAGTCTGGATACAAAAGTGCTGGTAACTATTTCATTTTTTCATTATGTTCCCTCTTGAATTTTTTGTATGGACTGTTCATAAAATACTGAATAAATAAACTTTATTGTCAAAACAGTTGCAAACCTTCTTTTTCTCTAATTTTTTGGTATAGGAAGCAAGTAGGATAGTTGCAAATCTGGATGATTTGGGTGGGTACAGTATATGGTGGGGCTTAGGGCATGCGCTTTATAGAAGCCCTAATGGACTGTGCAGTCTATACCCTAGTATTCACTCTCAATGATCTGAAACAGTAACTAAAATTATAAATATTAAAGGGTTTACGATTATTGGGCAAGTAACTAATATCAGTTGTGGCAAAAGAAAATTAATAAGTGTTAAATAAAAAATTATGTATTGTCATTACTATTTTTTATTTTATTTTAATTCTCAACTATTGTTATATCTGTACTTAAGTTGTTCATTGAGCACCTTTGGGAACCACGAAAAACCAACAGTTAGGGCAATTATGTGAATGAAAATGATGTAACAAAAATATTTACGACACACTTATCATTGAAAAAATTAAGTAATAAACTCTTCGAAATTGCTCTCGTTGCCATTACAATGAAACGTAATAATGTTTAACGGGTTTTTTTTCTTTCAGATGTGTAAATTGCTCTTCATTATGGAGCCCATAGCTCTGTCTGTTGATGGACCAACAGATATGGCAAGGACGATTATGGATGTTATGTTTTCTAATTTAATGGAATCATTTGAAGAAAACAGACACTCAATGCTGAGTGATGTGGTGGGATTCTTTGATGAACTTGTTCAATTTCCTATTTACAAGGAAATACTGTGTTCCTATGACAAGTTAGTATTTCAATATTATCCATGGTGTTTCTTTGTGTATGCTGAATATGATCTTGTATTGTGAAGTATCCCTTTCTCCCGCAAACGGCAAATCAATATTTATACTAGTATCACTCAGTTCTAGCTAGTAGCCCAGACACGAGTACTATTTTTATAATTACTTAATATTTTTATTCTCAATTTATACATCACCCTATGGTAACATAATTTTTCAAAATCAATGTAACGAATTAAAACATGATGGGAGAAATCTATTTACCAAAGAGCACATTTTTTTTAGCACTTCCTGATAGGTAAACATGTTTACCTGGCTTGTTGAAAACTTAAACTATAAAATAATTTCCGCTCAAAAGTAATCCATATTATATTGATTTAATGCCATTGTTTGTATTTAGATACTTGCTATGCTCACTAGGGGTTTTACCTACTGTATTTACCCAAGTAGAGTATTTTTAGTCTTATTTTAGGTGGCAAAATTTAGAAAAAAATTGAAGTTGAATAAAATTAAAGACATTTTTTAAGGGAAATGCTCATTAAAAATTCCAAGTAAAATGATTGACTCTGGTAAGTATAATCATAAGAACTTTGAACTGTAAAGCTAACTGGTGCAGTTCAACTTCTTCTCTAGAAATCACCAGATTCATAGCACTTCGACACTACTTCAAATTCTCATGCCATTGCTTTATTTCCATGCGTCTGAGTATAATTTAGAACTCGCAGTTTGAAGTTAGCTTCGAAGTTTCTTCAGTAGCCCAATTTTCCTCGTGTCGAAGAAGATCCCATTCCCTCAACCAAATCGTGTGTCACGGTTGGCATGGTGACTGCAATCTGTCATTCCTGGATGACATGGACCAGTTTGGTTTTCACTTTGAATGAATGTCAAATCCCGCAATCATCAATTGATGTTCTTTGTGTTATGTTATGTATACAACTTGTTTTCCTGCCTGAAACTCCTAATATAGTCCCCCCACGGATTTCTTAGCAGTTACTCTGAAAGAAAAAAAAGAGGAGGGGGGGGACTATATTCAGGTAGATACGGTAATTAAGTTAAAGCTTTTTATCCCTAGATTCTTATTTAGGACTTTGCCCGGTCAAGGTTGCTGGAAAATTTCACCCTCATGCTCTTTTGAGCTTTTCTTCAGCTACCATTTGCGTTTTTTCCTTGCAAGCTCACTATGTGAGAGGGCTTTGAACTTATTCCCCATTAGGCTTTAACGTCTTTTATGAAAATTCAGAAGGAAAACCCCAGCAAAATAAGAACTTTAGAATCGAGCATCTCATCAACAATGTATCAACGCTATCAAATGGGACAACCATTTTTCCCTCTAAAACATTCTCTGAATAAACATGTTGAACTGTTTGTTTCTTCACTTTTAGTGCAATTTCTTCGGACAATATCCATAATCTTGATCTTTATTATTATTATTTTCAACAGGTATATTAGCAAGTGCTATGTCTTGGACATTCAACTTCATCAAGTCTTCAGGCATCTGACAGCGCAGGTTCTCAAGGAAAGGATTCTCCCACTGGGCTACTGGGGCCTTAGTACCCTGATTTGAGTACCAGCGCTGTCGGATGCCTGTTGAAGTAGAACCTCTGATACTTAGCAGGTGCGAAAACCTGTTGAAAACACTCAGCAGGTCAAGATGGTGGGTGATGTCCAAAGAAGTTGCACTAAAAATAATAATTCAACATAGTCTAAAATGTCGTACAGAGATGAACTGTTTGTTTTTGTTTTCCCCCCTTAAGACACCGAGAGGTGTGCATGTGTCAAGTATGAAGTATGTAGGAGCAGCAGAAGTGGTTTAAGTTCCTATACTCAAAGTCATGTAACTTTGCTGAAAATTATACAACTTGGCTGCCTAACACAAATTGCCAACGTCTATGAATTTAAGTAATATCCAAATAAATATTAATAGTAGCCACAAAAGTGGCAAAAGCGGTAAAGAAACACAAGTTAGTAGCTCAACATATTAGAACACAAAGTAATATTGCATAATTTTCCATGCTTGATGGAGAAAACAGAACACCACCACAAGAGCGAGCGAATTGAATTGAAGTCCGCGGTTGGTGATTAAGTTTTCAGAAACTTGAATGTCTTGCCAGCATAACGTGAGGTACAAATATCATCACTTTTATGTATGATGACGAAGAAAAAGCGTCGGTTGCATTGAGTGCAAGCTCTGTACCTACTTGAAGTCCGTTAGACAGACAAAAATTAAAGAAAGAAAGAATTTATTATCAAGAGAACTGTTACAGGGTGCATGTGACCACATTGAGGACAAAAAAGTAATTTACTGCGACTAATATATTTTATTTTTTTAGCATGTTAAATTTTCTCAANGACTAATATATTTTATTTTTTTAGCATGTTAAATTTTCTCAAAGCGAAGTAACCTGACTTTGAGTATACTACGTGAGTGAGTGTTGTTGTCCCTTTATTAATTTTTTGCAGATGGGAGGAGCGTGTGGGCAAGGTGCTGAGCATGCTGGACTTCACCGGAGGAAGGGAAGAGAGAGGGAGGGGGCTAGTCTGCAACGCAGTGTTGCGCCTCGTGACGGCGCTGGTGCGGGTGGATCTACAGCCGCTGCGGCGGATGCTCCCTGACGTCACGAACGCCGCCCTCAAGGCAGCATTCCGACCGCAGTGCTCTCCCCAACCACGAGAAGAGGAAGACTGGGAGGAGGAAGAAAACAACACCTGCGTCTCTTCCGCTCTGCGCCTCCTCTGTCTCATTCTCCACCAATACACCGCCACCGATCACACGAGGGAGAGTTTGGACGCTGTCATGGAACTTGTACTCCAGCACTTGCCGGTGAGCTCTTCCTACTGTGAGGTCAAAGGTATCAAACTGGTAACATTTTCCTTATAGTTTTTAGCTGAATTCAAAAATAAACATATTTTGTCAGTTACACAGCAGTAAAAGTAGTTTGTAATAAGAAATACTGAGTAAGTGAATCATTCTGACCTTGGATGGTAAGGTACCCACTGACACTCATGGACCCTTAAAATTTGTCCACTATTCAGAAGTGTCTGTTTTTGGGAAGATGAGGTCAATGTAGTATAATATGACAGGAAGTGAAAAAGTGTCTACTATTGAAAGTCTCGCTGTCGTCTCCTTTGTTTGTGTGAGTTATGGGATGTGAGGAAGGGGTGAGGGAAGGTTTTGCAGGTAGCCAGCTGCTTTCCATTATTCTTCAGAATGCAGTGGTGCATGTGGTGAGCAAGAATTCCTTGTGAATGTGTTTGTGATTTGCTTACAGGATCTTGTTTCTTTGTGGAATAAAATGGATCCCCTGGGAGTGGCAGATTCCTTCATCTGCTTATTGGATCTTTTTGAGAAGATGATTCAGTTTGAGCCACTGGTCCCCGATCTTCTTAATGCGGTGGAAATTGAGCGGGTGAGTATATAAGTTTGCATACATCATCATTTATGACAATCTGATCATTTATGAATATGTGATAACTTTGGACACTTGAAATTGGCAACGAGACAGGAATCAAACTCGGGGCTCCTGTTTCTATTGCAGGGTTGTTGACCGCTACACCTCTCTTTTGCCTTCCACAACGATACACCGTTTCCTTATAGGAGTCATACTCTGAAAGACCTGGGGCAATATGAGGATTAGTGAACCTGTACTGCACAATTCTGTGTTTGCTTGAATCCTGGTTTTACCTTACCTGCATGTCTTCTGGATTTTAAGTCACAGGTGGAAATGGTGTATAGTTGTGGAAGGTGAATGGGTGGTATAGCGATCAACATCCCTTTGATCAAAGCAGGAGATCCTGGATTCGATTCCCAACCCCTTTTCCACTGGTGGAAGTTATCAACTTGGTAGATAATCAGTAGTAGTATTATGGCATACACCAAAATGTGTACATGTTGTAGAGGGATATGAGGTTCTATCATAACCATAATTGAAAGTGGTACAAGAAACTCGATCGTAAATACCCTTTATACCAAATTTTTGAATCCGCATCTGCCTTAGGGCCCTTGATCGGAATTGATGGGATGGTTCCTTGCTTGCTTTCAGAGAGTAAATTAGTTTATTGTCCTCCATGTGGTCATATGCAGTTTGTACTGCTTTTTTGACAATAAATTTATTTATTTGACAATCATTACAGAGTTTTGTATGCTTTTTCTGTTGTTCCCAATCTTTGCTGCATCACTTATCTGAACAATTGTGTTGTGTGTCTGTGGGCGCATGCGTCCGTCCCTCCCGCTGCTAGTTGCAGTTGGGTGGATCATTTTCTATCTGCAAAAATGTCTCTCAGTATGCCTATTTCTTTGTATTTGAAAAGAATAGGCATGACAGACACGGACCTTTGTATATGTTGAAAGATGATAGAAGATGACGTCCGTGTGCTGTGGGACTGTGACGTTTACAGAGCTGAAAGACGGAAGTTTTTGACGAGACTAATATGGAGAAAGGGCATTAACATCAACATCAGACAGGACATTGTTACTGAAGGACAAAGATTTATATAAGATATATATATATATTTATTTATTTATATNTAATCCTAAAAAGAAAGAAACAGTCAAATAGACTATGGAATAACCATTATAACAGGCAAAGTAATAAGTTTTCAACAAAAACAAAAATGTGGATTACACTTGGTGGTATCACTAATAATTAAGACGTTAGGATCTTGTGCCGAACCATTTTTTAAGGCATCTTGTTTTGCTATGCTCCTTAAATGTAATGTTTTTCAACGTGTTAGGTAGTCTATTAAAAACTAAGAAAGCGTTATAGGAGTATGCTCTTTTCCCTACTTCAAGTTTGCAACGTGGGACAGTTAAGTTCCCAAATCTAGTAACCCTGTTAGAAAGAACATATTTCTGTCTCAACGTGTTATAGCAATAGGTTAATGATACCAAGTCATAAGAGTCAATCAACGAAAGCGGTCGAGGAGTTGGGTTTAATACGACAGGATTAGCCTGACTGAAAATTAAACTAATTATTCTATTTTGCAATTTGGATAGTTTTTTAAGGGCTGAGTTGCCAGCTCCACCCCAGGCAATAATTCCATATATTTATTTATTTATTTATATTTATATATATTTATTTATTTATATATATATTTATTTATATCTTTCTCCTTCAGTAACTGTGTCTACGAGACTATGTATCTCAACTAGGCTCCAGGGTGGTGGCGATTGAAGATGACGGATGGTGCCTTCTCACTTGCGAGGAGGGGTAATACGGGTTCATCATTATAGGGGAAGGAGATTTTCAAGAGTAAGCTGTAATGACTACATAAAGAGACAGGATGTTTATTAGAAATTATTAATTTGTATAATTAAATTTTTGGTGAATTTCAGGCCATGAGGCCTTCAAGCTCTTCCACCTAACTGTTGAACTTGGGAGAGGGAGTTGGGAAGGAGAGATGTTGGGTTGACAAGGAACTTATGGTACCGAACCAACATTTGTCTGGAGTAGGTGAGGAAAACCCCAGCTGAAAACCTCGCGTAATTTGGCCGAGCAGGGTTTGAGCCCACGCTCTGCCACTCAGCGTGGTCGTGAAAGCATAGATGCTACCACTAGACAACCGCTGTCTAATTTAGGCGTGAATAAATTGAAAAATAATATGCTCATTTCTGACTTGTACTTTTGGGATTTTCCGTCTCTGGTTTAAGTTGGCGTGTCATATCTCGGTATCTTCCTCTCCCCCCTTTCCCCCTCTGTGACGTCTGACGATGACGACAGACTACCACGGGGTGTTTGACTCAAAAGCTGCCACTAATGAAGACCCATATGTAAGTGCGAGCATTCTCTGTAATGAACTACCGGACAATATTAAACTATTACCTGGAAACATATTCAAAATTGAACTAAAACATCATCTTATATTAAAATGTCCATACAAACTAAAAGATCTTTAGGAAAATAGGTATAGAAAATTGAAGAATTTTCTGTGATGTTAAAGATGATTTTTTTTAGCAATAACATAATGAGAACTCAACTTGTATTATCAATATTTAATTGTATTTTCTTTTTCGAGTGTATTAATTTATTTGACAATGCTTGAAACTTCAAAGTGCAGAAGTATGTGAGCAAATAAAACAAAAGAAATACATTTGAACTTCTTGTTCCGTTTGCCTTCGATGTGCAGTTGGCGTTCGCGTTCATCTCCGCCGCCCAAGAACTCGACGCCGTCGGGAAGGCGCCCCCCGCCCGCGGTTCGGCGCGTCGTCTTCAGATGGTGCTGGTGTGCGCGCGCGCCGTGTCGCTGCTGAGCGCGATGGCGCAGGCGACGGAACTCGGGGGAAGCGGCGCGGAGAGGGCGCAGTTGGCTGCCGAAGCGAGGAACGCGCTGTGGAGCCACCCTTCTGGACAGCGGGCGCTGGCGGTCGGCTTCTACGAAGGCGACGCGGACGCCAAGGGCGCTGTGCTGCGGGTGGCCGCTCAGGGAGGACTGCCCCCGGATAGGTATACTCCAGTTATTGAGAGTTTGGACACCCAAAGAACAAAGGTAGCGGACTGGGGTGGTGTTTCAGGACAGCCATCACCGATATTTTAGAACACAAACCCTGACACCCATTAAACTTGGACTGCCTCAAATTGTTTAAGTTGGCGTGTCCTTGGTATTAAAACCATCGTCGGGTAGCACTTAACTACCTTGCAGGTGTACCAACGCTATGGAAACAACAAAGAGACTACTGTAAAATGAATTTCGTTGAAAGTAGATTAAAAATTAAGATTTCTTGGATAATTTATGCACTGTATTTTATTAGTAGGAATATTAATTTTGTGTTACTCTACAATTGATAAAAAACGAGTATTTTAGGTACAGGCTCTCCTGGAGGTATTTTGTCATATTTGGTGGTAGTGAATACAACGTATAAGATGAAAATATAAGTAAGTCGAGTAATGTACGACATAGGAGGAATCAATTGAGTAGGTTGGCAGTTCTCCCGAATTTGGTAACTTTTTGTAAGGCAGCTAGTCTTTATATATAAGTCACTGCTTCACTCTCTGGCAACAATTGAATGCTTGCTTAATTAGATGTCAGTGAGGTATTGAAAGAGTTTTCATATATTATTGAGGTAAACATTGCAAAAAGGATTTTCGACTGCATAGCTACCATCTTCAGTGCTGTATATAAAAGGAATCTAATGACAAAGGAATGCCACAAGAATCCCTATATTCAGCACTGAAGATGACTGCTGATATTAGGTGGTTGAAAAAGCTTTGTTGCAATAAATAGTTCAGAAAGAGACAGTTTTTCTCAATAATATAATGAATTTTTGCTTGCCTCCTAGTCACTCTAGATTTCATTCAATGGTGCTAGGAAAAAATTTGTAGCCTTTTCACCTCGATGTCCCAGTTTGTATAGTTGTG
The DNA here is from genome assembly GCA_002313205.1 of Laupala kohalensis. Taxonomy (NCBI): domain Eukaryota; kingdom Metazoa; phylum Arthropoda; class Insecta; order Orthoptera; family Trigonidiidae; genus Laupala; species Laupala kohalensis. The sequence continues at coordinate 254,169 of NNCF01127022.1, forward strand.
ACATTTGATGAGCGAGCCCCCCCCTCCCCCCTCCTTCTATCCACCTCCTACTGCTCCTAGTATCGATAACCCTTACTCTTACTACCTACTCCTACTAACACCTCCACTTGGGCCGGTAGACCGAGCTAACCGACCCACCTCGTACCTTCTATTACCTCATAGGTAAGTTTTAATAGCTCGCTACATTTTCCCATTTGCGAGTAGTACAATAACAATTGAGGCGTTGACACTGAAAAGGAGAACTGTCATAAAGGTAATTCCACAAGATAAAGGTAATAATACAGGGAAATGAAAATCCATTGTTGTGTACAGTTAATATAAAGAAATTAAACTCTCAATAAATTCATGTTATCATGCTATATATAAACAAGTATTTAATAGATTAATTTAAATTCATACGACTCTTTTTCAGTTAAATCAATTCATTCCTTAGTGAATGAAATCTTCATGTACACGTAAAATCTCTGTATATTGTATTTTGAATGAGCAAGAGCCTTTTTTTATATCTTACCAGAAATGGCAAAGTTTCTTAATATTATACTAACAATGATGTTGTAGGATTTGAAGCTTTTAATCAAGGATTTGAAGAGATTCAATGAGTGATATTTTATTTCTCTTGAAAGAGAGTAATTCTGAAGAGTTCATAAGATCCTGGACCAGGATGAGAGGAGATTGAAATGTTACTTTCATTTACTGATTTGATGAGGAAGGTCTCCTTAAAATTTCTTTTTCATCTAGTTCTGTTGGTGGCTCAGTGTACAACTGATTCTCTTGCCAATATTTAGTTTTATTATGATGTTTACATAGATTTAATGTTTTGTTTAAATAACGAGTTATTCATACTAATAGTGTTTGGTCTTAATGTAATGATGAACTAATTACCTTGTTTTGATGAACAGGATATATTTTGTGATGAAAAGGTCATAAGTCTTGCAGTATTTATTTTATTTGATTATGTAATGGACATTAATTGTTGTAGAATTTGTAATGATAAACTCTTCAAAATATTAGTATTTGGGATAATCGTAAGGAATTAATAATATAATAAATTAAGTTTTATTTATTAATCTTAAGTATGTGTGTTTTCATTTATTTTTTGAGTAATTATGCTGTTTATTTTACTTAAAGTGTTTAGTTTTTGTTTCAAAAGACATATTTTTCATGTGGATTGTTTTAGTGCCGCCACGTTTGCAAAATCCCTGACTTCCTATCAGCAATCTGCGATTGAACCCCCACAAACTGAAGAAAAAAATTCGTCTTTAGACTTGAAGAATGCCTCTGCTTTGAGTCAAGGGTGTGGAGGATTAATTGACTCTTTTCTTGAAGAGTTTAAGCAGAAATTAGAAACAGAGGCGAGTTTCTTTCCTATGATTAAAAATAGTACCATTTAAGGTAGCGTTAGCTTATGCAGAATTAAATCAATAAAATACCTGAAATTGGCATTAATAAACAGAGTAATGTGTACTTTTTGTGATTTCAACTTGAAAAACACACGTCACCAGCCATTTAAATGAGAGAATTGCAATTATAATTGGTGTAATACATTGCGACTAATGGAGGAAACGCTTATTTTCAAAAAAATACCAACTTTTAAATTACAAAAGTGATGGAAGTTTACTTTGATTTGTAGTAAATTTTCTGTAGTATTTTTTACATCACTTTTATCTATAAGTTGCTGGACATTTGCGAAAACTATTTAACTTTTTCTAATGTGAGATGCATAAAGCAGGAGACCGTTGTGCTAGGTCACCATGTTTGTACATGCTCTTATGGATTTTAAACATGTCAAGCGAGCACATGAATATTGTTTGCACTGTATTATTAACTAATATATACAAATTAAGTTGGGTATTTGCACGATTATAATTCATAATGTTGTGTTATAAAATACTTACAATATAAATGAAGAAAACAATAATACGTCTCAGTGATTTGAGTAACTTGGAGTGCTGGTCTATCATTTGAAGTAACGAATTTTTTGTATCGTTTCAAGTCGTCAGCAAATAAGAGAAACTTAAAGTGTTTAATGGAAGAGCATATGTCATTGATGAATATAACAAACAATAGAAGACCTAGATGGAATCCTTGACTAACTCCAGACCAGTGTATTATGTGAGATAAACAATTATTTATTTTTACATATGTTGTTGTACGTTTACATGCAACATTGTTGATTTTTCCTATTGTGAAAAAAATTAGATAATTCTCACAATGTTAAATGTTTCAGAAACTTCAGTGGAGTCTCTGAAAAAAAATATTGACTGGTGTTGGCTACAACCTCTGCTTATGTTGTTCGTCTTGCACAGGTTTATAAAGCTCTTGTTCTTGCTGTCAACTCACAGTAATTAGAGATATCAAATTAGTGGTTCAAATTTATAGACAGGAAAGGTAAAAGGTAGAAAATAAAATAATTAACGAGTGATGTGGGCCATGTGCTTAATTTTATAATAATAACAATTTAATGTTATTACCCTAGGTCACTATGGAGAGCCCGTAGTTTCATCAACAACTCGTATAGGAACACAATAATACTATTGATAATTAAATTTCTTTTAATCTCGTCTTTTCTTGTTGGCTTATTGCTCATATCTATTCGTATGACTATACCGATGGAGCAGTTAACTACAAACTACTCTCCCTGGAAACTGTCATGATTGATAATGTTAAAGCATTGTGGAATATTTGCTCTGGTAAACTCTGGTAATCTTTCGGTTAATACACCTTGGGGCAATCATTCAAGAATTACTGGACAGAACTTATCTTTTTATCTAGAAACTATTTAGGTAGCTGTTCCACTTTGCAGAATCCTATCCTATTATTTACAGTGTGCGTTATCTTGGAAATTAATTTTCAGTGAGAAATGGACGTATTACCTCCCATAATTTTCTAAGAATGATGGAGTACTGTACGGTGAAACTATTGAAAAAGTCTTTCTTTGGGAATATTGAAGCTTTAGCTTAAGCTGAGTAAATATACTTGATTAAAATTGGTGTGTACATTTTTTCTTTGCTGCTTTTCTTATATTACTGTATTTACCTGAATATTGTCCTCCTTTTCCGAAAAAATAGCCCAAAAAATAATTGGGGGGACTATATTTTGTGTTACGGATGGGAAAACTGCTAATTCAAAGTTTCATGGGTGAAAAAGAGTTAACACAAGAAACATAGCGAACACAAGCTGTATACACATCGTAACACAAAGAATATCGATCGATGATAGCGGAATTTGATGTTCATTCGAAATGGAAACCGAACTGGTCCACGTTGTCTAGGAATGATATGTTGCTGTCATAGTGACACGCGTTTTTGTCGAGAGATGGCGATCTTCAACACTATGGAAATTTAGCAAAAGAAGAAGCTTCAATGCTAACTTCAAATTGAGAGTTCTTCATTATGCTCTGACTCGTTGGAATAAAGTAGCGGCATGAGCCAGTGTCCGTGTGGATCTGGCAATGTCATGAGAAGTTGAACTGCACCAGTTAATTTTCATTTTAAAATCCACATGGTTTTACTTGCCACAACAACCATTTCAAATAGAATTTTGAATGAGCATTTCCCTTCAGAAAGACTTCAATTTTACTCAACTTCATTGTTTTCCCCCAAAAAAAGTTTGCTTCCTAAAGTAAGGTGGGGACTATATTTGGGTAAATACAGTAAATATTGTTTTAGTATGTCTTTACTGCTGTTAGTTAATTGCAAGGAAATCTCTAGACTATCCTGTTTTTGTTTCAATTTTTTTTTTTTATGGACAAAGTCTGTTTGTGTGTTAGTAAATAAATAAATAATGCAATTTTGTTCCACTATTCTAGTTTGAGAAATAAATTCATTCACTCTTCTAGTTTAACCAGAAATAAGGTCATTCCTCTTCCTATTTTACATTTAAAAAATTATTGATAAGATTAATTTGATAGTTGCTATTAAACTTTTCAACCTTTTACTGAATGAATATAAAGTTATGTTTTATTCCAAAGTGGTTATAAAAACCAAATTTAAAAAATGGATCAAAGAAAATTTATAATGTTTCACATTATTTTATATATATAAATATATACGATGAAAGTGATTTAATAACATGAAAGATTTTTCTATCAAATGTACAATGCTGTATTACCCTTGGTTAATCTCTTTTGGCTTGTTTTAATTGCGTCAATCAATTGATTTTAAAAAAATTCATTAAAATTAATTGATTCTTTGTAATTTTTAACTAGCTGAACCTACAGACGTCCTTTCCAAATTTCAATAAATTTTTTTGTGATTGTTTTGTGAATTTGTGAAAAGCTATTTTAAATGTGTAAACAAAGTGAAAATGGGAAAGAAAAAAAACTTATTCCTGAGTGATCATTGTATCTATTAATGATTGTGGCCACGGGTATTCAATTTTGGGAGGAGTATATTCAGAAATATCCCAATAGGAAATTATGATCTTTTGCAGTTTGTCTGAATTTTCCGACTTTCCTTTGTAATTGTTCCGAATTCTTTTTCCTGAAAACTTTTCCGGGACCATAATGAACAAAACAAAAAAAGAAATGAATTATGCCTGTCATTCGAATCGTGAGTTATGGTCTTGAGTTCAAACAAAAATCCCATAGAAAAAATGCACTTTCAGATTTTCCAGAATTTTCCAATTTTTCTTTCCCTGACTATTACGAACATTAAAAAAAAAACAAATAGCAATATTGGTCCAGCTGTTCTCAAGTGATGCGCTTGAGACCAACGAACAGCATTTCATTTTTATTTATATAGATTTGTTTTAAGTTGCCAGATCCCTAACACAGGTTACTATATGTGCTTCTTTGGGAACTTATACTGTGATAATTTATTATTGTAATATATTGTTGTTTCATGTAAACGTCTGGTTTTAAATAAATAAATAAGTACGTGTTGGATTACGAACGACTTGTTGCAGGAAGGAGTACCTGTTTCTATGGCCATGTCTCTGTACGAGTACAAGTTGGCAGCGCAGTCCCGCATCCAGCAAGCCCTGGGCACCAACCTCTCGCTGGCGCAGAGCAGTTGCTTTCGCTTGCAGCACCAGACCAATGTGTTGGAGAGCGTGATCAAGCGCCAGAGAGACACCCTGTTGGAGCGCCAACGTGTGAACGAGGGGCTCTTTCTCGAAGTGGGAATGCTCAAGGACTCTCTCCTTCATGAGAAGGAAGCTCGGAAGCTGAACACGAGGAAGCATGAAGAGGTACGATTTTTATTTATTTATTCATTCAGAAAAGTTTACAAAGTGAATTGTATAAATACATATTAAGGTGTAAACCCTGCAGAGTTAAACTTAGTTACCTGTTCGCAAGTCTGATACACAATGAAATCTAAAAATAGCATAATAGCATTCATCCCAATAGTAACATAGTTATAGATTTATTATAACTTCTTGTGATATAATTTGCATAATTTCGAATAAATAAAGTCAAATTTTAAAATTGATTTATTCTTTCGGCTTTCGGACCATTTTCAACATCTCTTGTTATATTTTGACCCTGCATTTTAAATTGATTATTCTTTTGGCTGTGTGTTTACATGCACAACGTATTTGCCACTTCTTACGAGTCAACCCTGTACACTGTTATATGCACGTGGCTATTTGGTGATGAGCGTTTTTTCTACACCAAATTACCGTAGTGATTAGGTGATAAATTAGTTAAGTTATGAATCTGAGACTAATTTGCGATTATGTCCGTACTCTGTTGTTTTGGCATCAGCATATAGGAATTATTTATTTTGGCCCCTGGTTGACGCTACCCGCTAATCACCTCCGTTGAGCGTACGGCAAAAATTTTGGTCCCTTGAGTTTCGTTATTGGGAGGTTCTACTGTAATGAATTTATCTTTGAGTATATCATAATAATATTTGAGTAACTCAAAAGCAAAAATTTGATCAAGATTTAAAGTTTCTTATGATTTGTGAATTTTTTTTTTATTTATAAATTTTAATAGTTTCATGTATACATAGGCTTCTGCTGCTGGAGTCAATATAAATGTCTAAAACAATTAACGTTCATTATTTATTTAATTTCAATATATAAAAGACCTCCTTATATTGATAGTACGTTTATAGTTGAAAGTATTGCTTTTAATTACTATGAATTAAATAACAAGTTTAAAAAATCTGATATTGACACAAGAAACCGAGGTATTACACCTCCGAGGACTGTTAATAGTAAGAATCACTATGTTACTGCCTATTCTAATTTTTATAAACTACCTATTACTTTGAAAGAATTGATGAGTGGTAAAAGGTTGATCAAGAAAACAAATAGCCGCATGGCTAAATACTAAAAAATCAAATGTATAGACTGATCCTATTGTATTAGCTCATTGTTTTAGTTATATTCTTTTGTAAATTCTAATTGTTTTGTAAATTTTAAAGTTTCCTCATATCTTATTACATTGTTTTTATCCACTCAAATCTTACTGTGTGTTAATAATTACCTGCTTGCGCTCAGATGTTTTTATATATCTCTGCAGGAACATTATAGTTACAGTGGTATAACTTTTGTATTAAACGAGGTGAATAAAATTCAAATTCAAAATAAAAAACTTGTTTGTCCGAGACAAACTGCGACTCAGTAAACATAACTGTCAATGATTCTGCCATCTTGCTGTGGCCTTCTTCAGGTGTCTTACGAACTGAGGAAAAGATTTGCAAACTAAGAGATAATAAATATATATTTATAAAATATGAAATCATCCTCAATCTAAGAGATTATAAAATCATTATTTGTCACTATGTTGCAAATAATAATACTATTTGAACATTATTAAATGTAACATAATAATTTAAAGTATAAATGATTGCATTCCTCGTCACACATTTTCCACAATCCAATACTAGATTTTACGCTTTATACACTTTTTGCTTGATTTTCCATGTATTATCTTATGCTCAATGGGTAATTTATTAAATAGCTTTACTGCAACAATATAACTATTTTTACCACTAATAGTTTAAAAAAAACTTTGGTAGAGGAATACTTTTATTCCTAGTTCTACTTGTTGACATTTCATGTTGATTTTTAAGTTCATTATAGTGATATATCATTGCTTCGAAACAAAATGACTTCGAAATTTAGGGAATACTTTCTTATTGCAAAATTATATTTGCTTATAATTTTTAATAATTTATTCTGAAGCTGTTGTAGCATATTTAGATTATTAGAATATGCTCCGCCCCGATCAATTATTCCATAATTTATAATACTTTGAAAAAGTGCATAGTATATTACCATAAGAGTCTTGGTTTCCATAAATTTGGCTATTTATAGAAAATAAAAGTAAGATATTTAGTTTTATTGATTATATATTTAATCAGTTTTTACCATTTTAAATTGTTATCAGTCATAGTTCCTAGGTATTTGCAAATTTCAACCCTATTTAGTAATTTGTTTTTTATTTTAATTTCTATATCAATTGGTACATTATCGCAGTAATTTCCAAAAGTAATATAGACAGTTTTGTTAACATTTAACGTGTTTATTAGCCTCGAGCCATAAATCTATTTTAGCCCGTAACTCATTCATTTTATTTTTAGCTTCTTCCCATGTTTTTTCTTTCAGTAATTACAGCTGTATCATCAACATATGATACAATATCATTATCAGTATTTTCAACCAGGAGATCATTGACATATAGAACAAGAAGTAGTGGGCCTGAGATGGTACCTTGTGGTACATGTGTTTTAATTTCTTTATACTCGCTTGATACATTATTTATCTTAACTCTCTGTTGTCGATTTGTTAGATAACTTGACAATAATTTCAGCGCACTACCTCTTATTCCATAGCAATACAATTTGTCTTTTAAAATTTCACGATTGCCAGTATCAGAGGCCTTAGCTAAATCAAGAAAATTAGCTATAATGGGCTTACTTTTGTCGAAGTACTTGTATATCACATTTGTAATGTAAGCTAAAGCATCTGGTTCTTAATCATGTAATAAAACCAAATGGTTTTTTAAGATAATTTTTGTTGTAGTAATAGTAGTATTTTTTCCTCCAAAAATTTAAAAATTCTATCTTAAATAATTATCTCAAATATTTTAGCAACATTTGAAATTAATGATATTGGCCTATAATTTTTTCATTGCTTTTATCATTAGATTTAAATGTTGGAACAACTTCAGCTTTTTTTAAAACATCCAGCCACACTGACAAGTCAATGCATAAATTAAAAATATATTCTAAAGGTTCAGAGATATCTTTTAGCTCTCTAGAATGTATATAATCTACTCCACCAGCTTTATCTTTGAATTTATCTACAATATTTTTAATTTCCTTCTTAGATATTGGATTTATAAAATATACTGTTTTGATTCATACTTGGCATTTTAATCTTATTGTTTGGAGTGGTACATATTTTATTACTTAAATTTGTTCCAATTTCACAAAGGTACTTATTGAAAAATTCAGCAATATTATTTGGATTATCTTTCCTAATACCACTGTCATTTGTTCTATACTCAATTCCACTACTTTTTAGAATTTTTACCCATTTTTGGTTTATAATAATCCACAATTTTTTGTTATTACTATTTTTTTCTATTCTGTTTCTATCTTGATTTACCTTGTCCTCTGCTATCACCTTATCTAATATTGTGACATATTTTCTATATTCAGCCTTTAGATATCGGAAGGTTTCGTTATATCTTGGAAACAAGGTGTGTATCCTTTTTCCGTAAGATTGCTTAGATGTTCTTGACTTATCAGTTTTAACTCTGATAAATCAATGTTGAAATCTACGATAAAACATTTTTACTCTTTTGACAATGAAACAAAACTACTTTTAAGTCTAGAACAACTTCACTTTTTGGTAGACCATGTGACGTATACAAGACAGAGAATTCAAAATTGATATTATTACTAATTTTAATTTTAGAATGTAGAGTACTTAACCTTCCACATTCCCTGGTTCTTGTAGACTCATTTAAGTTTTCATTAATGTATAAAACATCATCAGCTTGATTTATTATACTGTTATTATAAAAAATATGAGCTGCCTCTTTCTTATTTTTAAAAGTCAATCTTGATTATCCGAAAATCATCCCTGACAACATTAGTCTGGATAATCGATACTGTACTGTAAATAGAGCTTCCCAATCTTTTAACCATGTACCCTTTAGTACCATTTTACTTAATTGGTACCCTCAACTGGTACATTTCATTTTTACTATCTCCATATTGACCCAAGTCACACCTTATGATTATGATAAGAATAATGATATGAATAACAGTGGTTTTTTTTGGGGGGGGGTGAAGTTTTTTATTTTTTATTATCTTATCAGAAGTTATTGTCCATGGTTTATTAGCCACCATCTTTAGAAAAAACTGCGTAAAAAGTTATTAAACTGCGTAATATTGTACATTTTCCTTCTACCATCTCATATGGTAAAGTTTTTAACAATGACAAATTATTATTATTATATTATTATTTCTATTTTAATATTATATTATTATTTCACAGACACATACAAAACCACATTCTGCCAAGTCATTACATTAGTCACCTGATGATGTCCCTCAAACAGGGATGGAACGTAGTTAATTTTAAACTTTTTAAAGTTGTTAGTTTTGATGTGTTAAAGTTTTAAACTATGTGTTTTTACAGCAGAATGTGATGTTGTATGTGTTGGTGAAATTGTGTAAAATGAAGTGTCTGTTGAAGAAAGTTGTTAAAATTGTTTTTTTACTATTTAGCAGAGATGTATAACTAACTATATTCAGAAGCATTCCATGAATGGCATTTTTTCAAAACTATTCTCTCATCTTTTTGCCCACCTTTTGTTAATAAATATTTACAACGAAATTGAGTTAAACTTGATATTTTATTATGAATGTTGAGACATGTAAATGGGAAAGATTCTAAGTAGCTTTTTTTTCCAACAGAGCATCTGTCATTTGTATTTTACGTACTATATGACCACAATTTGCACTTACTTGTGGTATAATGACCTAGTAACCTAAGTTGTTTTTTTTGTATATTCGTATAAATTATTATTTTTATTAGTTTCAAATCTGCCCTGCTTTTGGGTCTTTTGATTGGAATTTATAGGATAGTCCACGCTTGCTTCTGAAGAATAAATTAGTTAACTGTCCTTCACTTGATCATATGCAGTTTGTATCTGCTTTGTTGACAATTTATCTGCAAGATGTGGAAAGTTTTGTGTTAACTTATGTTTATTCATTTAATGCTTTAATTGAATCAAACTGGCAGATTAAATGTGCAAATGTATTAATTTATTTTATATGAATATTAGTGAATGGATCAAAAGCATTTCTGAGTATTGTGTGTTAATTAATTGGATGTCTAGGTGTTATAATTGTTTTCTGAGTTAATGATTTTGTTATGGGAATATTAATTTTTATTCACAAATATTATTAAAAAAATTTATTTCACGCTAGCCTTCTCATTAATTTGATAGGTAGAAATAATATAATTTTATTTTCATTATGACATTAATTTTCTGTTTGGAGAATTTTCTCTGTTGTGTTTTTCCTTTTTTGAGAGAATTCATCAAAAATGTATCCATTTATTAGGGAAAAATTTGATAATTTTATAATTTTTCAATTATCATCATCTCATATTTTTCTCATACCTGTCTTTTTCTTGTAGTTTTACTTTATTATTAAGTTATGTGCCACCTGTGGACAGATATATTTTGTTCATCCCTGTGGCTTACAAAAAGTGGTGCATGATGGCAAATGTCCATCTCTGTACCATTTTAGTTCAAAATTATAACAAATAATAAATAAATAATATATAAATAAATTGTCATTCTGAGGAAAGACTGCATCAGCGACTGGGAACGCTGTCCGATGCTGTTTCGTCACTAGTTGGCGGAGGAAAGTCGAGAATCATACAGTATCGTGCTTGAGCGTATGAGAACGTTCGCGTTCGTTTGTATATATACCCAATACTTGTACAATGCTGAATGATAGGAATAGTTTTATATTGTTCAATAACGTGAAATTAATGACGAATAAGATAACTAATATTGTCGCAAAACATGATATGTATTCGACACATGTGTTGTCACGATTTATCTAATATTAACCTCAATTTTTTTTATAAATCCTAATCTTTATCTTTTACTGTATTATAACAGTGGTAGTACAATATGTTCGTCAAAATACTAAATAATGTTCCATGAAATTATCAGAGTACAAAGTGGAATTATGTCTCTCTTTCGTGTTGCTTAGGCCTATCTCTCTCCAATGGCAAGCTACATTCTCAAGTTTTACCCTTGTGTTAGTATCAGAAGCTTTTACCAAATTCCTTCCAATAATCCTGTTTATTCTTGTTGAAACCTCATATTTGTAGATGCAGTAAATAATCTCTGAAATGATATCATATGAAAAAGAAGCTTTGAAACTGCAGGTTAGTCTAAAACACTTTCTTGAGTGGCGTGTTCAAAATCGTCTTAATCTGAAAGTCTTCAGCAGGCCAATAGAAATTCACTACTTAAATACATAATTAAATGACAAAAAATAAAATAAAATAATAAACTGTATGAAATAAAGGACACAGACCAAATAAATAAATAAATAAATAATATAAAAATAAATAATATATTATATGTTAATGATCTATTAATCCAAATGTCAAATAATTCAATAATGTCATATGCTGACGATACAGCAATTATCTCTGTAGGTGAAACTTGGAACGAAGAAGAAAATAAAATGAATAAGTATTTAGAATTTGTAGCGGAGTAGTTTGCACTTAATGAGCTATCTTTAAATATAGAGAAGAATGTGTATATAATGTTTGGTAATTACTGTGATAGTGTGACCAAAACCATAGGTATAATGATTCATGATAAAAAATTAAAAAGAGTTGAAAGTTGTAAATACTTAGGTTTAATCTTCAACTATAATTTAAAAAGGGACGAGCACATTAAATACATTATTTAAAAAACTAAATACTTGATCTTTATTTTCTACAAGATCTCAAAATTTATGCAAACAGAATGATATACTATGTCTTATTTCACAATGTTATGAACTATGGAAAATTACTTGCGGAGAAGCTTATAAAAATAATTTAGTCTTGCTTCAAAAAGTTCAAAATAGGATATTAAAAATTATTAACAAAAACTCTTTTGTACCAGAAAATCCACTGAACTTGACACAATTATTTTTATATGAATCTCTGATATATCATCTTAATACTCCAAGTTAAATTTAACAAGTCAAATAGTAAAACAAGACACAAATCAATTCAACTTCCTAAAATTACATTAACAACAAATGTAATTACATTAACGCTATCAAGTTATATAATATCCTGCATAAAGAATACAAAACAATGGATCCTGCTAAAAAATCAACACATACAAAACTGAAAACATGGATACATTCAAATTTTATTTACTGTGTACTATAGCTATAAAACTTGTAACAACTATATATTCACTAGATATCGCAGACTTGTATAAAGATATTAAGTATCTATGTACAATACTGCTATTTATGTATATATTTCTATTCTACTTTCATTTTATTTTATTCTACTTTTACTTTTTAACTCTATATTTTTAGTTTGTGAGTTTAGTTTGTAATACCAGTCTCATGCACAGATAACCTCGTTTACCTCTGTGAGATGCAGTTTGCTGTACTTAATATTCATAATATTGTATATTAACTTGAATTTAAGCTGAATTTAAATACGTATATGAATAAATAATATATAAATAGATTTTAAAAAATTGGCTGAATGAAAATCTAGAAGAATCTCTCAAGTCTTTTCTATTTATTTGTGTGTGCTCTTTGTACCTACACCAAGTGGCAAATGATGAATTGTTGTTTGTGTGCAAAGGATTTGTCGAGGAAAGAGAAGTTGCTCGCCCTACGGAAGCTGTCNGGAAGCAACTCAAAACTACGAGTGAGGAAGCTGCCCTGCTCTCTTCGCGCATCGAGGATCTTGAGCTGGAACTCAAGACCAGTGAGAAGCAATTCAAAGGTATGTTGGTCGTCTCTTCCTTACTCCCTACACATTGCTTAAAATTAAAAAAAGAAATTTTAATATTGTGAGCTCTTGAAGTCCTAGGGACCTGTTTCACAAAAGTACAAGTTTGTAAGTGACAAGTAAATTTTCACAAGTTTGTAAAAATATCCAGTTATTAGCATTTCACAAAGGTACACTTGTAAACCTGTAATTACAATATTACAATTTACAAATTCTTACAATTTTACAACTAATTTACTTGTAACTCACTAACATTTTTAAGTTACTAACAATTGTAGCTGACAAACATGTAAAATAAGCTTGTTACCAACCAAGGATTTCTTATCTAGCTACAAACAGGTTAACTGTGTTACAAATGTTATTTTATTACTATGCAGGAATCAAATTATTTCTATGATAATTAAATATTCCTTCACATACAACAACATAGGAAAACTTTCAGGGAAAGCATGAACTTGACAGTTGTGTCAGTGAATGAGTTAAACAAACGCTTTAGAATGACTGTAAATCTGGACATATTACGAAAACTTATTATAAGAAAAGAATCATATTTATTTTACTATATTTTGTAATTTAGTTATTTGTCATTATTTATGTTACTATTAAGCAGTTTAGAAAAATATTGTTGATAAGCTTAAAATATTTGACATTATGTAACGCACAATCAAACAAGAAAGACTGGACAGTCCGCAGATATACATGTGTGATGATANTATATTTATTTTACTATATTTTGTAATTTAGTTATTTGTCATTATTTATGTTACTTACTATTAAGCAGTTTAGAAAAATAAGTTGATAAGCTTAAAATATTTGACATTATGTAACGCACAATCAAACAAGAAAGACTGGACAGTCCGCAGATATACATGTGTGATGATACTCCACTTGCTAC
>NNCF01127022.1:268469-284969 GCA_002313205.1 Laupala kohalensis
CCCAGTAGAACTTATAAGTTCAACAACCGGAGTATAAATTTTGCTAAATAAATGCTTTCCCGAACATTAAATTCTAATTATCAGTGGTTGGGCTCAAAATAATTTTTCCTCAAGTAAATTTCACAAGTGTACTTGACTAATGAAAGGGCTCCCAATAACTTTTACGGCCATCAGATATATTGAGTGAAGTTTTGTGGTTAAAAAACATTATTAATGTAATTTATTATATTCTAAAGATTTGACAGTGAGAAATGCCATTGGAACATTTTCTAACAATTGTCTGTGAAGTCAAAAGTATGTGTGACACACATTTTCAGTTCTGACGAAATGGCTTAGTTATTTCTTACTTTTGTTTTTGTAATAAAACTGGTATCATTACTTGACAATACGGCATTTAATTCAATGTTAGAAATTTGTTATTATTTTAGAAATGAATATTTTATTTTCCTTACCCATTGCTTGTTATACAAATGTTACTTAACTTGGTGAATGAATTGCTTCCTTAGGTAAAACGATGAAGCTGTCTGCTCTAAAAGATAGAGGGAGGGAATCGGAGCAAGTGCTGGCTGCTAGAGACACTGAAGTGAAGAACCTCAAAAAAGTTCGGGGCTCTTTGGAAACGGTATGTATGCTTCTGAATATTGTGACGGCGGAACAAACTTGCTCACCACATACATGCGCTGGGAGATTTCGTTTCTCAAGGAATCTTGCCATAATCATCAACTGAGGAGAGACAAACTGCTTCACGGCTGCAAGACCCTCTCACTGTGACTTGACAAGCATAACAAAGGGGAGTGCATCAACCCGACGGCTGGTATTACACAGTTATATTTGTATCTCGTACATCTATGATGAAAGATATGGCCATGTAAGCTTTGATCATATGTTTATGACACAGGTTCTCATCATATTGCAGTTATATTGTGAGCAAAGATGGGGAAGATTGGGAAGTTCAGTTACAGTATTGTGGCAATGAAGCTCCTCATCTCATATTATGAGGCAAATGAGGTTTATTATAATGTGCAACATAAAGAGAACAAAAATAGAAATAAGCAGCATACACTATTGGGGTATTCGTGTACTATAGTGTAAATTATTCAAAGATTCTCCAGTTGCTAAAAACCGAAGTGTTACCATAATCCAGTTGTACACTCTTGTACTGTTTCTCATATGCGTATTTTCCTTTGCAATAAATTGGATACTTCAAAACAAAAAGATTTTTCATCCATTCTTAATTAATTTACATAATGTTTGAGACCTTTGCATGGAAGTTCTTTCAATAAGTTATTGTGGGTGCCCAACTTATCGTGTCTTGCACTCCATGGTCTAACTCACAATTGTTTGGTTGTGGTTTTACAATTTTGTCTTTTAAGCACTAAACAAATTGTTATTACAAAGCTCATACAAGCACCTACAGCTGCAAAAAATTGTATGTCATCCATATTGCTTTTCACTAGATATGACAATATATATGGCTTAGTGTAATGGGACAATACATTGTTTGATAATATTTTCTGATTTTTAAGAAATCAAAGGTAAAATGTTATTTTCAAAGTTCCTAGATATCTCTCAAACAAATAAACTAAAACCACTTAAAATCCTTTACAAGTGTTCAAAAGAGTTAAATGACACAAATCAATCCATATTTATAAATGATTTGCGAGAAGAAACATGGAAAGATGTTTACAATTGCCAAAACACCGACGACAAATTCAATGTATTTATCTCAATATTCCTAAAACATTACAACTCTAGTTTTCCCGTAAAACGAAAGTTAATTAACACAAAGATATACAATAGATGGATCACCCAAGGGATAAGAATTTCTTCAAAAAACAAACGCCGTTTATATTATCTTTCAACTCTCTATAACCAACCACCCAAATTCCATGATTATTTTCATAAATATAAGACTATTTTTCAAAAAGTAGTCTATTCTGCTACTTACGGAAAACGACAGGCAGGTACTAAAATCGAACAACCAGATGAAAGCCGTGTGGAATATTGTTAAAAATTACACGCCAACTTCTGAAAATTGCGAAGAAAATATTTCTCTACTAAACGATGGCAAAATCGTATCAAATCCTCAGGACATCGCAAATTTGTTTTATTCTTACTTCTCAGAAGTAGGTAAAATAACGAACTCAATATACCCAAATCAATGTCCTCCAATTATATCCACCAAAGTACCCAATTCTATGTTCACTTCCGAAACTAACGCCAGTGAAGTCATGGGAATCATCAGCTCCTTAAAAAACAAATTTGCAACAGGCGTAGATGATATACCTGAGTTTATTGTTAAATCTTCGTCCCACGCCACATTAAATCCACTCATAAATATTTTTTATAGTTCTTTATCAGAAGGGTTTTTTCCTAACATACGTTAAGAGAGCTAAAGTGAAACCTTTACACAAGAAAGGAAACAAACTTAATATTGGAAATTACCGACCAATATCTCTACTACCCACTTTCTCAAAAATCCTAGAAAAATTGTTCTATAAGCGTCTTCTATATTTTTTATCAAAAAATAACATTCTCTCTGACAATCAACATGGTTTTAGGAAATCCTTTCCCACTACAAGCGCCGTATTTTCTTTCTTAAAAGTTGTTACCACATCTCTTGACCATGGAGAAAATCCTCAGGGTGTTTTTCTTGACGTATCCAAAGCATTCGATGTCATCGATCACGGAATTCTCCTTTCCAAATTGCATTCTTAAGGCATTTGTGGACTTCCACATCAATGGCTAACTTCTTATTTAAAAGTTCGATATCAACAGGTCGAAATATCCTATACTAAAAATAAAATACTTCAGCGTTAAAAACTAAAAGCTTAACTTAATTCTGCAGTTAAAAACTAAAAGTTAAATCCTTCTTGTTTTAATAAAAGTTAAATCCTTCTTGTACTTTATCACGCCGTTGCTGTAGTAATTTTTAAATAACTTATATCAATTTTAAAAAAACTATTTTCTTGCATGATTGTGTTGTCTTATGGCTCATATTAATTTAGTTTTATGTGTACTCAACTTTGACACGGTTGTGTACATTATTTCTGTAGCCCCATCCTGGCCCGGGTTTTTCTCCAGTTTTCCTTCGGGTAGAGGCGGATTTCTTATACAGGTTCTCTAGACTTTTCTAGGGGTGTGTTTATTGTAACAATAAATCGTGAATTCAGTGTTATTTCAATTCTTATGATTTGTAAACTCTATACTCTGTATAATCCATAGTTCGATAATAATTTGTACATGTAAATTTCTTACGTTAAATTACAAACATCTTGATATTCTATTAGTATTATAACTCGCAGCTAANCTAGGGGTGTGTTTATTGTAACAATAAATCGTGAATTTAGTGTTATTTCAATTCTTATGATTTGTAAACTCTATACTCTGTATAATCTATAGTTCGATAATAATTTGTACATGTAAATTTCTTACGTTAAATTACAAACATCTTGATATTCTATTAGTATTATAACTCGCAGCTAACTTTTTATCTTATCTCGGAATTTTTGCTGAAATTTTTGAATCTGCCTCTGCCTTAGGGCCCTTGATCGGAATTGATGGGTTGGTCCCTTGCTTGCTTCCGGAGAGTATTAGATTATTATCCTCCATGTATACACAGTTTGTACTGCTTTTTTGACAATAAATTTATTATTATTATTAATAATTGAGATGTCAGCTTGTTTTTTGTTGTGAAACTTTGTTAATTGAAGTATCTAGTAACAAGTAATTGGAATTTTCCATACTTAATTTTTTAATGGGATCCAAAGGTTAGAAATGTTTTCTGGTTTTTGTTAACACAGAAAGCATATTTCACAAACTAATTCAGGTATTTTCTTTGAAAATGTTATTAAATCAAATACGTGAAATGCAATTTCAGAAATTTTTGATTCTTCAATTTAAAATGGTGAAAATATTTGGTGAATTGTCTAAAGACCAACTCATTTATCACACAGTACAAAAAATGTGTACTGGATAATAATGTTATGATCTTGAAATTTAGACAGTAGGTTAATTTTATAATAAATTTATTAAATTTATTGTCGAAAACAGTTTCAAACTGCGTATGACCACATAAATTGCGTGACTGTGTATATTGTATAGACTCACCAGGAATGATTTACTATTTAAGTGTCCAATTTTAAATGGATGTATTAGAGAGAAATGTTTGTTTGCTTTTGTAGATATTTGCTTAACATTACAAACTAATAAAGACTGAATATGATTTTTGTTAGTTTTTTAGATTGTCTGTCACATTCAAAGTATAGTGTATAGTGTATGAAAAATAAAGTATAGTGTATAACGTTAGGTTAAAGAATCAGACTGTGTGGCATCAGCGGGAGATATTATCTTAAAATTTGCAGAATATTATCTTAAAACATTGAATTTAATTTTTTATGGGTATTTAGATGTCTTTGACCATTTGGTGTCTTGTTTTTAGAGTTAAACGTCAGGAATCACAAAGTTTGGTAAGGTCACAGAATTTGGTTGGTTTACCTTTGTTGTGTCCACTGGAAAAAAATAAAGAATTGAAGAATTAAATTGTCGCGTGGTTTTTTAAATAGTCTGTTATATGCTTTTGTTTTTCATTTTTTGAGCACCTAATTTTTATTTGACTGCGAAGTTTTCTCAGGATCATCTTGTCCACTTTGAGTGTGTCCCTTTGACTGTCCAGATATTTCAACAACCCATTAACATGAACAAGAGCTTGTCCATGTGTTATATTTGGTGTTCCTTCCTCATTGCCACTTTCATTTTCACTAGTTGGGTCTTTTGCACTTTTTACATTATCCATTATTTCTTCGTCACTCCCATCAGTACTTAACCGTTGCTCAATATTCCACACATCAATGATTCCTTCTCCTTCAACTAACTGCGTCTCTACTAACTCCACTAATTCTGTTTCTGAAATGATTTGTTCTCCTGTAGAAATTCCAGAGTAGTTTTCTGCACAATCTGATGAAACCTTCAGTTGTGAATTTAACTCTGTGCCTGGCTCAACTCTCTCCCAAGCATTTATTATTAGTCTGTTTTTACTACGATCGTTTGAAAAATGTATGTCAGATATTTGTTCCTGCCTTATTTTATAACCTGGAGCTTGTGATTTGGATTTAAATTCAAGTGTCCTCACAGGTGTATGTTTCCAATTAAGGCCAGTTTTTGCTTTATTAATCTGCTCTGGCAACAAATTATTAGGAGAAATGCATTTGTAAAACATGTCAGAAAGTTCATTTGCATACTCATCTTTTGCATTTAATTTTCCTCCACGTACACTAATTTCTCTAATGCCACACCGTTGTTTGAATCTTGTCAACCAACCTGATGAAGCGTCAAAGTCGCCACTTAGTCCAAGCTTTTTGAAAAAATATTTTGCTTGTTTGGCAAGTACAGGTCCTGAAACTGGAGTACCCTGTGCTCTCTGTTGTGAAAACCATTCTAGAACTGCCCTGTCAAGGTCTTCATAGGGCGAGGTTTTCATTGTTTTTCTTTTTTTGAGCGCATCTGAATTTTCTGATGAAGAAGCGAAAGATACGAGCTGATCCTTTTGGCCGAGTATTCTTCTGACAGTTGTTTCACCGATTTCGTATTCCACCTGCAGTTGTTTTCTCGCAACACCTTTTTCAAGTTGATTTATTATTTCTAGTTTGTCTTCAATAGTTAGAACGTTGCGCTTACGCTTCTCACTTTGAGACATTCTTTTAAAAATAATGAGCTACCTAATGTCGTACTCGAGTACAGTATTTCTAGCACCTGACGACGATTTGAACCACAAGTTGAATCGTGAGCTTCAAATCACAAATTATATACTGTTCGTCCGTTAAATGTCGGGAATCTTAAATATTTACAGTGCAATACTGTTGACAAAACAATTTAGCCGAATAACACGCGCAAAACTTATTTAACCTCACTTTTATTAACCTTTCCATCGAAAGAACAACGGGGGAAAAGATGCTGTGGCCAGGCTGTAGCTGGATTCTGTCAATGGACGATATGCTATAAAATGATCTAGTGTGGTCCACGTATTTCGGCAGGAGCGGATGGTGTAGAAAGGAATTATAATAATTCAAACCACCATATTAAAACCAATATTCACGGTACTTATCTTCATTCGTTCTCATTGATTTTGATCTGATTAGTTTTGCGTTGTTACTTCAGTTTAAAGGTGAATTTTTTTTTGCCTGATCTGAACATCTGCTCAAGAGTAGTAGAAAGATCAAGGGAGTCCTGTTGATCCCGCTGAATCCTCTCGGTTCGAAGAAAAGCGAGATACTTTTTAAATGTTGTACATTTCAGAGCACGTGTTGCCATTAAGTTTACATCTCACAAATTCATTGGTATTAGAATGGTGTATACAAGTTGAACGGTGTTTCATTGCGTGATGGTAGTAGTCAGGCGGGTGAATGCGGCTTCGGTATAGTGATTAATAAAATGAACAGAAAGACACGAGTTATCCGTTACCATTTCTCTGGTTACCTCCAGTTACCTCGGAGCTCGTTCTACGATCCTCCAATCTTACCGTTTACTTCTACCGTATTTACTCGAAAACTACGCACCCGGATGTTTCTTGGGTGGAGGGGGTTAGGGGTGAGAATTAACGGAATAGTAATATTGTAACTCAACAGAAAATTATAAAATACGAATAATTTCCATGAATATAATTTTTAATTAATGTTATCTTTAAAGAAGACAAAAACAAAAATTAAATTGTAGGTTTTTGAAACACAACTGCTGTTGCACAGTTGATTTTTATAGGAGGGAGGAAGAATTAAGTTTAAGGTTTACAAGTACCATCATTTGATTAGGCTGTGAGGCTGCAGTAATGTGATTTTAATACTATTAACTGTCAGTAGAGTAAGAAATGTATGAGAACTAAGAAGGGAAATTAAAAACAAGTTGTAGGGTAACATGTAACTTCTTACATCTATGAAAAATTGACAAACCTGAATATGATGAGCGTACCAAATTTTCAGTCAGTTTTTACAGATAAATTATGCTCACTGTGTGCATGTAAATAAGTTGTTTAATCTGTTGGTATTTTTGTTCCAGGAAGTAACTGATTTGAACAAGGTAAAGGAAGTTCAAATGAAAAACACATCAGAGAGAGATACGGTCTTACAAAAATTGAAGCAAGAACTATCCGATTTGAAACGAATGAGGGATATGATTACAAGTATTGCTGGTGGGGGAAAGGTTGAATGAGGATACAGAGTTAAAACTTTCTTACAACTATTGCAGTCAGCAAAGATGATCAGTTGTGTGGAAATAAAGAAAACATTGTTCAGTAGAATGTTAATCATGGAAGTATTTGTAGATTTTGCAGAAACTGACAGGTTCTACGCAAAACTTTGTTAATATATGAATAAGGATCCATTTTTTTTAAACAAGATGAGAATTATTGTAATTTATTTTTTATGTTAAATTAATTTGTCATTGATATATGTATATAACTTGAAGATGTTAGTATGTTCTAAGGTGTTCTCATGTCTGTTGTAATGCTGAAGATGAAAAATAAAGATTATTCTGGAATCACCTGTATATTAATATGGAGGGATAAGCTAATCCTGAATGCCAGGCACCTGAATATGAAGTATATAGAATGCAAAATATTGAATTAAATTTAAGGTAAAATTGAATGTAATTTTAAAAATTGAATTCCTGATAATGTGTAAAATTAGAAACCAATATCCTATTTTCAATTAATTCCATTACATACATACTTGCTCCTTGAAAAATGTCTTAGTCTTGAGAAGTTTTGAACTGATATCATCGATCACTTGTGTGAACTGTAGAGTTACGATCCATTGTTTGTTATAATTTTATCTCTTGTAACTTGAGTAACTAATGGTATGATTTGTCAAATTTTAAGTTTTGAGAAATTAATGGGAAATTAGGGTTGTGTATTTGAAGGTGTGATTTTTCTGTGCACGTATATTTTGTGTGAACCCTACATATATGGAGAAGACAAGTGATTACGAAGGCCAGATGAACCAAGAATCAACCCCAGATCTCCTGCATTTATTACAGAGGTGTTGACTGCTCAACACCCATTCACCTTTCGCAGAATATACTGTATGTCTCAAACCACCCATCTGAAAAATGGGTGTTGATGGGGAGGGTGGTGTAACCATCTGAAATTTGCAGAGAGAAATTTTAAATGGAATACTACATTAGTATGAACAGTTTCATTTTATATTGCTATAGGGTAATTTCTTTGGAAACCTCTTTCTTTTTCTTTTTTGTATGTGTCGCTGCAACCAAATAAAACTAGACCAGCAGCTTCGACATTTGTCATTATTTGTGAATTTTACAGAAAACTAGTGAAAACTATTGAGTACACCTCAATAAACAAATTTTTGTCCCAAGCAAGATGTATAATTTAAAAACACTAATTTTTAATTGCAGTTATAACATAATTTTGGAAATAGGCAAACTTCCTTTAGAATTAGGCTACTAATTGGGAAAATAAGATCCGAGTGTAATTTAAATTAAATATTTTCTTACTGAGAGAATAACTTACATATATTATGAGATGTTTTAACTTTCAAGATCATGTTGAGAAAAGATGCTGATATTTAAAGAGCATGTGTGCCCTCTGAAGATTTCCATACACTGAATGCAATATAAAACTTCTAATCAAATGTTATAAAAAAGGATGAAATTATTAATTCATTGGTGTTCATGTTTGTACAGTATTCAAAGTCGCATTCCAATTATACAAAACCCATCAACCCTAGAGTCCTTAATATGTATATATCATATAAAGAACTCTAATCAACCCCTGCATCCTCAAAATCTAAATTTTTACAGAGTAAACATGATTTTATGTGAATTATAGATGATAATTTTAAAATCTGAAGGAGAAGATTTTTGTTAAGAAATTGTAGAGAAACGAGACCTTACAGCATCTTCCAAATTGAATTTTCAAATTTAAAGCAGTTTGGATGATACATTCAATACATTTGGCAACGTTGTTAACTGCTTATACTTTACTTCACAACTGATTTGCTGTTGTGAGCTTCACTTGTTCCCAACTTGCTGTGTCGCGAATCTTGTGGCGAGCAGTATAGGGTCATCAATCTTGCGATGAGGGAATAATGAACTGAATTATTACTAATCGAGTGTATTGATTTTTAAGAGATTTTTCGCTATGCGTGGCTTGAAACATATTTCTTATTTCAGTCCCTGTACAGTGGTGCAATTATCCCTCAAAAAATTCAGATAACCTTTGTTATCTATTCTATTGATTTATTTATTCTTCGTGACATAAGAAATTATGGAGGCAACGATGGAACAACGTTCGTCTGAATTCGATGTACCGGGAGCTGACAAAATGGTACCATCATCATTAAATTCACTAGTAATTGTCACATATAATTCTTAAAACAATGTAAAAATAATTTAAATGTCATATTATTTGTGTTTTAGTCATGTTGATATTTTCCTTTTAGGTTAAATGAGAGAGGTGGTGTGATGAGTGTATTAAATTCAACATTTCGACATTTTTGTGTTTTATGACGTGCAATATAGCTTAAAAGAATTTAAATTAGAAAACTTAATGTAGATCCATCCTATTATAGGCTCCAAATTACAGCAGTCATGATGGTTTTAAGTAATTTTTGTGATAGCTGTCACTTAATGTTTTGAAGAAGTTAGTATTTATTAAAAATGTGTATATAATTGTAATAAAAAAAACAAGATATGCTGTCATGTAAATTATTTCCATTTGATATCAAAGGAATGAAATGAGTTTTGTAGAAGAAATTATAGATTTCTTTTCTCCTTGAGAAACCATATCTTCAACAGTTTTTGCTAAGTGTACAATTTAAGCTATGTACAGTTTTTCAACAGTTTAAGCAATGTTCATCCTCGTGACTGATGATTTGACATTTCAGGTGACATTTGTTCTGTTTATTTCTAAAACTTTCATTTCCTGTGGAAATGAGACTTGTAGAGTATATTTGTAATTTTCATTTAATGAATGAAGAAATGGAAAAAAAAAACTGTGCTTAACATGATTAAGGATTCTATTTTGTGCAGTGCTCGTAAATGTATAAATCTGAATTTACAAATTTCGGAAACTGAGTTTTAACATTTTTTCATTGCTAAGTAATTTAACTTCCTCTTAAGTGGTGGTTATTGATTTTATATTAAGGAATTATTGTTCAAGTTCTTTTGTAAGCTAACTATTCACACTGTCTATCTTCTATGAAATGAAGTGTATTAACTCAATGCACTTATATTTTACATGCTATTCATTTAAAGGGGGAGTTTGGTTATTTCATAAATGTATGAAATATAAATTTCTTCTTACTTACGTGTATCGCGTTATCCTTTAGTGCAAATATTTGAGTCAATTTATTTCAAATGACTATGGGGGATTTTAATTTTTTCTTTATCAGATATTTCCAATATATCTTGAAGAGAAACTGTAAATATAATTGACTGGTTACCAATAAATTGGTCCTTAATATAAATAAAACTGTTTTTATAATGTTTGGTAACTAATCAGATAGTTTACCAAAAAAAAAAAATTTATCTGTAAATAGTATTGAAATTATTAGAGTAACTAGTTGTAAATATTTAGGTATATGGTTGGACCAACATTTAAGATCGGATATACATATTAATAAGCTCATAAACCGATTGAAATATTATGTATACATTTTCAGAAAATTAAGAATCCTCCTGAATCCCAAATCATTACTCATTTTATACCATGCATTATACAATAGTATTACCACCTATGGGATCTTAGCATGGGGCGGAGCTTACTCAACTGAACTTGGAAAACTCCAAAATTTACAAACAAAAATATTAAAAATAATACTCAAATCAATCTGAGCACAAGAAAAGTATTTATACTTGAAAGTCTGTTATATAATTATAATGTATTCAGTAACAAATTTACTGTCTCTGCAATATATACTAGAAATAGAGGGATTAATATCCCCAAACATACTAAAACAATGAGCAAAAAAAGCCATTTTGTGATTGCTTGTAAATACTATGGTCATTTGCCAATAAATCTCAAAACTCTCAATTACAGCAATGAGTGCATTAAACGAAAGCTTGGGCAGTGGCTAGTCTTGATTAATATTGAAGTATAGTTATCAATATCTATTTAAAAATTGCTATACTGATTATAAATTTTATTATTTACAATTAATAAATAAATGTAGCATATTTGTGTTAATTCACTGATACACATCAATCCATAGTTTTAATTCATATTATATCCTTACTTGTTTTTAGTACTTGTATCTTTTGTGCACAGATGGCTTGTTCATCTCTACAGAATTACTTTGTGCAACATATGTACACTATATTATGGTGAAATAAATTGAATTGAATTGAATTTGTAGCTGTACATATTGAACAGTAAACTATTTCTATCAGCATGTTTTAGGGCCGTCATTTATGAAATTGCACTTATATTTTACACTGAATGAATGGAAATTTTAAAAAATTTCCCTTTTTTCTGGTAAAGTTCGAGTGTGCAGAATGTTCCAATGTACATGTAGAGAATTGACATTAAGAGAAACCAGAATCACACAGGAACACATGTCCAGAAATGTCACCGGGTGGAGATAAATGACACTAAGACAGAGTAAGCACATGAGACAAAAAGGCGTGTAAAACTCTCTATTAGGGAAATTGAGAAAGTGACATAGGTGTTCAACAACTACGATAACAAATTACAACAGTTGTTTTGTTCTGCCTATTAATAGTGATACAGACCTGGCACCAGTGTTGCATATGGTAGCAGATATGGGCTACCTGGATCATTGAGAATCCTTGCAACATCAATGTAAACCTGTGTCGCAGTTAATTTGCAGAACATTGAACAACTGTTGTCATATGATGTTGTTGAACAATGAACACCTAAATCACTTTCTTAATTTCCCTAATAAAGAGCTTTACACGTCTTTTTCTGTTCTGTTCTTACTCTGTCTTTGTGTCATTTTATCTCCTCTTTGTTATTATTTATTTAGCTTGTGGCGTTAAATACATCTCAACAAAATAAATATTACAAGATTGTTCATTAAATACACAGAAAGATAGGATCATAAAAAAAAGAAATCATCATCTTGGTGATAAATGTGTTTGAAGACATGTTTTCCTTTACGGTTCTAGTTCATATTAACGTGCTCTTTCATCCCTCCAATTTTTTGCACCGAGTTCTCGGATATTCTGTACATTTATTCATATTATTTTCTTTGCGAGTTTACATAGTGAACTTTGTCACAAACTATTGATTAGTTGTGCTGCATTTTAAATTTTCGATGCCGTGATGATTCAGGGGTTTTTGTTCCAGGAACAAGAGGAGTTGCAACCTTTTGAGTCTGTGACTCTTCCTCCAATCAAAATCGAGCAGGAGGAGGCGGAAGAGGGAGACGCGGGTGCTAAAGAGGAAGCAGAGGTACGTAATGTGGATCTATTGAAGCATTTGTTGCTCACGCTCCTTGTTCTTTCGAGTGAAGATTCTCTTCGTTCATTCATTCCATTGTATTTTTTAAAATTATTGTAGTATTAGTAAATGGGAAATGTAGAATGCTATTGAAGCTTATCTACATGGGGCGATGGGTGTTAGGTTATTGTTAGTAAGTGGGTCGCTTAGCTGGGTTTGCCAACAACTGGACCCACGTGGAGGGGTCAGGAGGAGTAACCAGTTTAGTAACAGTAAGAGTTATTGATACTCGGAGGAGCTGGATAGAGGAAGGAGGATTCGCTTTTCAGGAGTCACAGCTGTATGAACTGGGACATTAATTTTTTAAAAAAGCTACAAATTTTTTCTGGCCCCATGGGTAATTGAATCCGATGATGACTTGATGAGGAAGAACCCTGACACCTGAGTGGGTCATCATATTGGGTGACGTATATAATACACTAGCAGAGCTACAAGGTGTTACCTGGAATCTAAAAAGAAACTGAAAACAATCGTTACTGGACATTGTGGTTACTGGACAACACCTGACGGCAGGTCTGGATTCTTTGTTTAGCTCATTTTGCACTTATAGAATACTCTAAATTCATATAGTAGATAGTATTTCTCTACTTTCCTGATATTGAATTTTCATTTTTCTTCATTTCAAAAATTAAATACTACAAAGAAAGCCTACAAAAATGTCCACAGTTTTCAAAATTATATATTACCTATTATCTATATTATATAAAAGCAAAATACCACTCTGACTAAACACGAAATCTCAGAAACTACAAAACCTATAAACTTGAAACTTGGCAGATAGGTTCCTTTTAGGGTGTAGACATCCGCTAAGAAACGATTTTACGAAAATCCACCCCTAAGGGTGTGAAGTGGGGGTTGGAATATTTTATGTATGTATCTCACCATAACTCTAAGAGTGCCTGGAGCAATTTCAACCAAATGTGATACGCAAATTACTGACTGTATGACAAAATGCACTGTGGGGGTACGACATCCCCTGCACACTTAGGGGTCAGAAGGGGATGACGTGAAAATAATGAAAAAATCTTATATTAGATTCAAAACTGTAGTTATCGGTGGCATTGGGATGGATAAGGATGTCCTATATGTTTTCTAAGTTAACAATGGGTCCACAATATACTCCTAGCATCCCTAAGGTAGGGTTGGGAATGCAGAACAGGTAAGCATAATACAAAATTGACCGATATTAGTGTTGAATAAACCAATTTTGGGACCGCTGAAGTGAAGTGACACCCTCATTGCCAAATACCCACAATACACCCATAATCACTCCCTATAAGAAATGAACATCCTTTGTGTAAGGGTGAGAAGGAGTGAAAAGTAAAAATAATGGGGCCGCTGAAATTAGTTGTGACATTCTCGAAGACGTCATAGTCCACAATTGCCCCGAATAAACTCCATCACCTCTAGGGAAGGGGATGCCAGGAAAGAATATCGAACATGACATACCAGTGAGGAGTCCATAACTTTTGGTGTCTCTGAGTCGATAGTGAAATCCCGATATCGTGTAAATTTGAACTCAGCCGTCATGAAACACCCGTTTGTTTGGGTTGGAGGGGGGGTGGAGGTGGATTTATGCACAAAAAGAATTGAAAACTAATATTGAAATATAAAAAAATAAAAATGCATCGGATACATAGCTTTAGTTTTGATAAGATGTTTCAATGCAGTGATGTTCTCAAGGAGATAACATAGGAGCACTGTATTCTTGGAGTTGGGACGGAAATGGTGAAACGTAAAAAAAAAAAACATAAAAAGACTGATATTTGGGTACAGTCCATAGTTTTTGTGTATTCTGAGATGAATAGTCATTTCCAATGACATTATATACCCATCAGACCACACGAGGTGCACGACACCATTAGAGTAGGGGGTTGGGAAGAGCGCGACTCACAATATTATCAAATCTGTCCACTAAGAAAGGATTTTGTAGAAATTCACCCCCAAGAAGGAAATTAATGTTTTCTAAAACCTTTCTTTTAATTATGTCAGTGAAAATAAGGGTTTGAGGATACTTACCAATACTAATGTAACCTCCAACATTAATGGATAACATTATCAGTGGATACCAATGAAAAAAATTATAAAATTGAAGGCATGTTACAGAATTCATATGAGCAGAACTGCGTGTACCCAACTAGTATGCTTATATGAACGTAATTACAAATTGTTTTATAATTCATGTAGAAGAAAAATATACTCAACACAGAAATAAACAAACCTCTGAATTTGTTGGTTTTCATTTTACTTATAGGTTATGTACTTGAAAACAGTGTTTTCTTTAGCTAATATATAATTTTGCTTCTACTATTCGGTCTTATAGATTATACATTCAGTGGATTGTCTGTCTCACGTAATGCGAGTGAAGATATACATCTACTGATTAGAAGCCTATTTCAATCGGTTTTCTGCTCTTGTAATTCATCAATATTAAACATACTTTGTATTTTAATTGTTGCGTGAGGTATGTTTGTATTTCTTCCTTATATGGATTTTCCATTGTTCTTGTGTCGAGGAGGAAGAGGATTTTGGGCCTTCTAGCAACTTCGTGTCCACATCAATGTCTCCTGTCAAGGACGAGTCAGAAGTACCTGCTGAATCTGAGGTAAGCTCATGGGACAGTTGTTGTTGGTCGAGTAAGTTCAAATGTCTGGAGATCGAACTATATTTGGATTTATTCGTTATAAAAATAATTGTCAGTAAATTTTTAATAAATGAATTTAGAGACTTTTTCATGACTAATTTGATAAGTTAATTTAATTTGTTAATTTAATGAAATTTATGTTAATAATATATTAAGAAAAAAATTGATATTTGTTTGTTTTTTAAACTTTTAGTATTATTTTACTGGGGGTCAGAGTAACAATCGCATTTAGTCGATAGAAGAGTACTTTCAAGTAAATTTCTAATAAAAGAATTCTTATTTTACTGATTTACCGATGAATTATTTCTTATAATACTGATTCTGATGACTATCAAGGTGTCATGGAGCAGTGCTCGTGGTACTGAGAAATGTGTCATTCTTTTCATAGTCATCGGTAGTGAGTGTTGTACATTGCTTCAGCGTAAAACATTCCACAGTACAGTCCAATGTCATGACCTGTAAGTGAGCGCCCAACGGATGTATCTCAGACGGAAGGGAAGAGACTTTCATTCACAGACGAAATCGAATTTAAATTTACCATTATTACCCATTCAATACTCGAGTAAAGCGAATTTTCCCAAGATTGACATTTATGCTAATCGATTCGTGATATTAAAAACACTCTATGTATCAAGTTTTGGCAAAATACCACCATAAATTTATGAAATAGCTGGTTTTAAACTTATTATTGCTTGGATAATAAGATTAAGATTAAGATTAAGATTGGATAAGTGATACCAGAGAAAAGTGATGAGTCAGAAATTGAACCCCGAGTTCTCTTTGTGGACTGCAATAGATGCAATCTTTGATATCTTTGCTGTTTAGGATACATCTGAAGTAAACATTTTCATTGAATCATTCTGTGCCTTTTAATGTGTTGTGGTATAAAAAGTTCCTTAACGTAGTACTAGCATAAGTAAAGTTAATTTAACCAAAACATATGGAACTGGCATGAATTTATTTAATTATGTGAATTTAATTTGATTTCAACTTAAAAAACATACTTCAAGATCATATAAATGAAGTAATTGCAATAACTGTTGATGGTGAAATTCATTACATCTTACAGAAAAAATCGATGTATTTTCAAAAATAGATTTATTTTTAAATCAATAATATATCAGAAGTTTAGTTTACTTGCTAGAAAGTCTCCCGTACTATTTTTTACATCACTTTTATCCGTGTCATCGAACATTTCAAAAATATATTTTACTTATTTTGAAGAGTGATGCAAAAATCACGAAACCGTTGTGCTCGACTGCTAAATTTTTATAAGCTCCACTGTATTTTGTGTGTCAAGGGAGTGTTCCTGAATACTGTTTATACTCTGTACTTATAACTGATGGATACAAATTAAATCATGTGTTTTCTTCATTATAATTTATGA
>NNCF01127022.1:285531-319319 GCA_002313205.1 Laupala kohalensis
CCCAGGAGGAAGACGAACTTGAGCCATCCAGCTTCCTGTCTGTTTCTATGATGACTGTCAAAGATGAGCCAGAAGAACTACAGGTAAACATATGAAAGTATAAACGTATGATTCAAGTGCGACTTCTACTCTCTGTAAACCATCACCCACTGAATGACTTATTGTTGGCGTTTGAAGGTCTCTCTCTTGTTCCTGTTCCTAGAAAGGCTGTATCTCTGAAATGGCAGGGAGAAAAATTCTGAAAAATTTACAGTTAATACAGAGAAGTATGTTGTTTATGTTAAAAGTTCTTTTTTTTTCTTTTTTTTGTGANAAAGATGGTACAGAGGTATTTTCTGAATCCAGTAAAAATTCATCTCCATCATCACTGTCTTTATCCAAAATAAGCCTCTCAACTTCTTCATCTGTCAGTCCTGCCTTTTCAAGAGACCCTATGTGATAAACCACGAATGCTCGATTATAGAAAACCCACTTACAAACACTATGAGAGGAGCTAAACGCAACAAATATGTTCTATACGAAGCTAAGAAAATATATAATGCTGCTATCTAGTAATCATTACCCGCACTGCATTAACAGAATGAGAAAGTATATTTGAATGCCATTGACGACGTATCCCAGCGTACACGCTTGAAGGGTTATTCAGTGTCAATAGTATTGTAACGAGTTGTATGATCACAAGGAGTAAAATTTGTTACTGAACGCTCCGGCAGCTACCCAACCTTTACCCATTGTCAAGTCCTGACCAGGAAGACTGCTGTCCGACCAAACCACAGTTTCGAGGAACTTAATATCCTACTTAATTAATATATAAAAAGAAAAAAGAAATGTGAATGAGTGAGGTTGTTGATGTAGAAATATTGTAATAAGTCCTTAGGATGGTTAAAGTTTATCTGAAACATTGGTGAGTTATGTATGTTTTTTTTCCTTTTTACCTGTTCCTGTTGTTCCAAGAGGTCAAGAATTATATAACATTATTATTTGTGTTCAAGGTACATGAAGTAGTGTTTATTTTTTTACAGGAGGAAGATGATGAAGAGTTAGAGCCATTGGCCTCCGTGACTGTTTCCTCACCTGCGGATGAAGTTCTGCCTGAAGTAAGTCTCCCACCATGTGCTGTTGGTTTTCAAAATTTAATATTGTGTCTTTGTGTTCAATTTCTTTGAAATATTTGACATCAACCGGTAAAAGTTGGTGCACTAAATCCTCCATTAATACTTACCAGAAAAGTCAAATCTTGTAGGGTTATCCAAAAAAAGTATTTATTTTATTCGCAGTTCACAGAACGTACACCATAAAGTGGGTTTGAAGAGGAACACATTTTTAACCTCTAATGAAATATTTGGGGAATTCATGATGTCATGTGATAAGTCAACAGTCTTTGTATTAATTTTTATACAATTCCAGTTTCAGGAGACTAAAATGGAATAAGAGGCCAACTTAAGGAGTTGGTCCAACAAGGGTTCGAAAAAATAATTAATGTCATAATGCTACAAATATTATCGTGGTTCCGAAAATATAAGCAATATTCTTCGCTTTTTATATTTATGATAGTTATAAAGAAATATTGTTCCGCATTATTTTCTTCTCTCCGCCACCGTTTGTTAGTATATTAGGGTATGATAATTATAATATGGCAAGTAGCAGCACTCGCCAGGCCTAACAAACCTAACATCGCCGACTGTGACCGAACAATTGTTTATAATTGTTCATGGCTCACGACATCATACCCTAACATACTAACATAAACGGTGGCGGGGAGAAGAAAATAGTGCGGAACAATATTTCTTTATAACTATCGTAAATATGAAAAGCGAAGAATATGGCTTATATTTTCGGAACCGCAATTTTGTAGTATTATGACATTAATTATTTTTTCGAATCCTTGTTGGACCAACTCCTTAAGTTTGGCTGGAATAAGTATTCCCCCCCACTCCAAAAAAAAAACGTTGGGAGAGGGCGAACCTCTGGTCCTTCTTTTGCCATGTTTCGGTAGTGCCTGCAATTTCTTTACTGGCAAACCACATGTTTTCTTTTTGTTGTCCTAATCTAAGCTAACATGGCTAAAGTAGTTTCACTTCATGAAGGGCAAAAACCAATTTCTTCTCTTAATTACAGCCAGATGTTTGCTTCAGAACTACTGCAGTGAATAATCTGCCTATCAAGGGCCCTATTACATTAGGCCACTAGTGACGGATCAATTATGCTTCCGCGTATGCCCAGGAGGGCAGAGGAGAGGCATGTTAAGTGTAGAGTTACCTGTTATCAATTGGTTAGTGTGATAAGACATCGTCGGCTAGTTGCCAATAGATTTCTTAAGTAGATGAACGCGAGCTGCGGAAACGTAATTTGAAATTTGTCATAACTCTGGAAGATTTTACGCATAGTTTCTCATAGTACTACCATGTGGATCATGTGAATAACATCTCGCCATCCCAACGGGCATCTCTGGCATTCGGCTGGTTTTTCTTCTCACCTTCCCTTCTAGATTCTACTGAAAAAGATTCCAGATCCTTGCAAAGACGTACTGTACAAGTAGCGGACTATGAGAAATTGTGTGCAATGAATTTGAGTTGTGCAAGAAATTATGCGACCAGAGGTCTCGGTCACCGCTGACCTTTCCCTACAGAACTAGTTGCCAGGAGGTTCCACAATCAGCGGTCTGTCACTAATTCTGCATTTTCACGACGCCAGTAAGAAAGCCAATTTTTGGCTTTCAGTGACTGGAAGACAATAATTAGCTTTGTGTGGTCACCACTGGCATGATTTTAGGAGCCAAATGACCTTCACAATTGGCATGCGAATAAGTTTTCTCAAGCCTGTGTTGGTCAGTCGGTCGGTGATCATAAGGCTTTTTATTTATGATATGAATATTTGTTTTAATGAATTATATAAAGAACGACGTGTGTTCGTGGGATCTTTACCATAATATGTATAATCGTATACTTCATGCAATGTTTCCAAAATGAACTTTCAAGACTTCGGAGTTGCAGAGGCGGAAGCAAATATTAAGTCTCTACATAGCACATAACATAGCTATGAACAAGCAGGAAGGAAATATTAAATCAGGCTGTAGAGCAGAAGATATTTACATACCATCTCTAAAACGATTTAATATCACGAAGAGAACACTAAGAAGGTAAACAACAAGTACCTTGGTAAGCATATTACAAATTATTTACAAATAATAAATTGTTCTGATACAAAGTAGGCTCATACAGTATGCAGCACTTATTTGAGAATTTGCAGGTAAAGTACCATTTTATTTTGCCTATCAACAGCTCACTCATGACCAAAACAAACTATGTAGGCATCCCTTTTATTCTTGGTTTTCTTAGTTTGATGTGGTCCCATTCATCCAAAAGTTGGTGAGCTATTTGTCTCCCTTCTCCGTGATCCCTCAAGTATTTGCCCTGGGTAAAAACCTCAGTGTCCACTGATTCTTGAGGAATCTATATCTGAGGCAGACTTGCACATTCAAAAGTTATGAAGCATACATGCAGCACAGAATACCTTAGGCTGGTATAACATGGTCATTTTTCTATGTCATATATCTATGATCAAAGATATGACCGAGTAATGCACATGCTTTGACCATAGTTCAACTACGAGAGAACCTATGTCATATCTTTGATCATATTGCAGTTATATTGTGAGCATTGGTGGTGCTGGAGGTGAGGATGGGAAAGTTTAGTTGGAGTATTGCTCATTTCACATTATGAGGCAAATGAGGTTCTTTATTATGTGAAACGTAGAGTACAAAAATAGAAATATGCGACTTGCCCTATACAAAGCCATAACAGACGCTGTAACGTGAAATTTTTGAAGGATGCGTGGCTGCAAGTGAAAAATATTGCGTAGTTTAATATGCCAGTACATGACAGAAAAGGTAAAGGTAAGAATAATATTGATTGTGGGCTATACAAAATATCATAGGATTTTTTAATGTTTAAGTCTAGTTTTGTAAATGTATGTCATCAAAAATATTGTCTCAATAACGTAAACATAACTGCTCGTGTTAAGTAAACATAACTGTAAAATGCTATGAACTGTTACCATAAACCAACAGAAAATACTAAAATGTTTTTATTTACAATATTTCATATATATTACATATCTTAATATTACAGATCCAAAAAAGTATGAAAAGTGATGCTCAAGTTGATGTTATATATAAGCCGATTGCTTATTGGTTTCCTAAAGTCCCGGACACCGGTCGAAACATAGTCGAATGTGGAAGATGTACAAAAACAAAATGTAAACACAGTAGAAATGGAAAAGTTACTACCATATTTCTTTCTTTCTTTCTTTCTTTCTTTCTTTCTTCATTCATTTCATGTCTTATGACGAGGTTCGTGTCATTTGGCCTGCTCTTCCACGTAACAGTATAAGGGAATTGGGAAGAAGAGGAATTGGTTTGCCAGGGAACATATGGTACCGAACCGACATTTGTCTGGTCTAGATGAGGAAAACCCCAGCTGAAAACCTCACCTAGTTCTGCCAAACCGGTTTTGAACTCGGGACCTACAGCTCAATGGTATCGAGGAAGCGGAGATGCTTCCACTAGAACACCGCTGTATTTACCCGCTGTATGTAGTTTCCCACCACCGCCCCCAAATATAGTCCCTTCCTTATTTTAGGAGGCAGAATTTAGAGAGAGAAAAGTAAGTTGGAGTAAGATCAATGTCTTTCTGAAGGGAAATACTCATTCAAAATTCCATGTGAAACGGTTGGCTCTGGTAAGTATAAACATAAGGATTTTAAAATGAAAAGCTAACTGGAGCAGTTCAACGTCTTCTTTAGAAATCGCCAGATCCACACGGACTTCGTTTAATTTNCCCACACGGACTTCGGCTCTACTTCTAATTCTCATGTCTCTGATTTCTTTCCACGTGTCTGAGCATAATTTAAAACACGTCGTTGGATGTCTCTGTCAAAGCATCTTCGATCGCCCAACTTTCGTTGTGTTGAAGTAGATCCCCTTCTCGATAAAATCGTGAGTCATGGTGACGACAATCGGTCATTCCTAGATGACACGGACCAGTTCTGTTTCCACTTCGAATGAGTGTCAAATCCCGCCATCATCAATCTGATGTTCTTTGTGTTACGTTATTTATTTTATATCTTTTGGCGAGATTTTTCCTCCCAACTGTTGGACTTGGGTAAGGGAATTGGGAAGGAGAGATGTTGGGTTGCCAGGGATCTTATGGTACCGAACCGACATTTGTCTGGAGTAGGTAAGTGAAAACCTCAGCTGAAAACCTCACCTAGTTCGGCCGAGCAGTGTTTGAATCCTTGCTCTACCACTCAGTGGGGTCGTGGAGGCGCTACCACAAGACCACCGCTGTCAATCCGTTACGTGTATGGCTTGTTTTCGCTTAACTTTTCACCCCCGAAACTTTGAATTACCATTTTCCCCATCTTAAACTCCAAATATAGTCCCCCCAGGGATTTTTTGATGGTTGATTTTTTCGAAAAAAGGGGGGACTACATTAGAAATATGGTATCATTTAATATCATATTGGGGCCAATGGTGGAGTATGTGTTGCTGTAGTTAGCTAATTTATGTGGTTTTCTTGACGTGAATCCTTTCCTGTCCCATTATAAGAAGTTTTACAGTCATTGCGCATTTGAAATCGATGTTGCACATGCCCAACATTTTGTTACTGTTGAGGTTCCATTTCTTTAGAAGCATGTAGATGCTTTATTTCTTGAACTAACATATTACGCAATGTGCAAACAGCAATCGCAATTGATTTTGCTTTGTGAAGTGACAAATGAATTGTAGCTAACAACGCCCTGGAGTGAGTCGCCAGAATCCCAAAACTACTTTCAATCATTCTTCTGCCACGAGATGGTCTATAATTGAAGATTCTTTCTTCCCTATAATATTCTTTAATGGGTAAGGCTTCATAAGTTTATGGCTTATGAGGGAAATGCATCTTCAGCAAGGACAACAAAAGGTAATACCATGTGTATTGGGCAGTCTCTTATCTTTTGGAATATTTAAAAGTGATGTGTCATTTAGACATAGTTTCAGTGTTCTTTCTTTCCTTGGGGTTTTAGGGCTTGTCAAGGTCATTAGAGCCCTTACTTTCAGTGTTCTCCAATACCACGTACTCTGCTGTTAGCCCCAACGTCAACATACAGGAATTTATAATTAGCATCAGCCAATGAAAAGAGTATAATGCTGTTGAAATGTTTATATTAAAATAATGTGGGCCACTGTGTTTGGGACATTTAATGCGGATACGTTTTTTATCCATTGCTCCTATTGTGTTGTGCACATTCCATTTGTTCTCAAACACCTTAGTTGTTTTTTCCCATTCTTCTGTGGTTCTTGGAACCTGAATAAAAAAACTACCCATTAAATTGCTGTATAAAAATACCTTCAAACATTTTGACTGTTTCAGAATCTAGAAGAAACCCCGTCACTTGATATCAAGGGTGAATTACCCCAAACTCATTCATCATCTGCAGGAAATAAGGAACAATACACACAGTTACGTAAAGAAATGACTCCAACACCATCAACATCACACATGAAATCTTCCAAGAAAAGAAAATCGGATTCTAATGATTCACTTGTACATCAAGCACCTAGGACAATGAAGGAAATGTCGAAGATGGCCCTTCAAAAGCGAAGTGACCCTAACAAATTAGATGAATGTGAAGCATTTGGCAATTTTTTAGTGTCTGAACTTCAAGTGATTAGAGAAGCCAGCGATGATCTTTTTTTTCGAAAAATGAAACGAAAGATTCAAAAAGTTTTAATGGAAACATGGGACACAATTGATGCTCAAATGCTAAGATCTGTACACAGTTCATAGTGCTTCAATGTCAGCTTCCAGTATGTGCACAGTAACATCAGGACACAGTGAAGACACGGCTGGTTTCCAGGGGATTGTTGAAGAAAATACTCAGTCTTCACTGATCAGCAGATGCAATTCAGCAGACATGATTGAAAGCAAATGTCCTTGAATTGAAGGTGACGTCAGAATTGTTTATATCATTCTTGCTTTTGTATGCTACTGAGTTATCTTGGAAATTTTCAGTGCACCATTCTTCCTTAAGTAATTAGGATTTATATCCATTGATTGCTCTGGCAGGCTTTTTTTGTATCTTCTAAAGTCTATTCAGTGTTTTTCTTCGGGAGACAAATTATTGTTTGTGTGTTAGATATTTTCTGATTTACAAGTGCAGACTTTGCATAATGTTTCTTAAGTTGCTACATGTTCTCCTTTTCATTATTTGTGCAATGTTTAGCCACTAATGAAATATCAGGAAGTAGAAGGGGGACAATTTAGACCCTTTGCATCCTGATAAGTATTTACTTTTAGCTACTTTGGTTGTATCTATTAGTTCAACAAATTAATGTGTTCTTAGTTAGTTGTATTTCATTTCCATTTCATATCAATACTCTTATGACATATCTTTTATTAGGTGTACAACGTAAAGAAGTATGATCACTTTTTTTCATTTGTTCCTGGGAGAGGCCTATTTAAACAAATGTCCAAACAATGCAATTGATTGTCCTGTAATTGAGAGAGAACTTTTGAGTGGCTATCTTTGAATAGGTATTAAAACAATTTTGAACCATGCACTTAGTATCTTGACGCTGTAAATACATTGTTTTATGTATGTGTGTTGTAATGTTGCACAGTTGACTGGCTGAACAGGTCTGCAGTTACACAAGTGATCCAAGTTCTGAACATTTTGTTTTCTCTTGCTCTCCTTGTCTGTACGGACATAATTTTTATGCAGTGCAATCCTACTGAGCTGTGTTAAAAGAAATTTAAGTTAATTGCTCTGTGCACATTTGTAATATAGTGCATAAGGGTATTAGTAAGGAGTTGACTAGATCCCTTTTAAGTGTCCATTTAGTTAATAATTGTTCTCCCTTACATTTCAGTTTTTAATCTGAGGTATTATTATTATTATTATTATTATTATTATTATTATTATTATTATTATTTGAAAACATACATTTTTTAAATATTTTTAGTGATTATGTTAAATAGCTAATTGTTCATTACTTGCTTTGAGTGTCTTTGCTTATACATTCTGTTGTCTACTTATTTGCTACAAATGGGTCCCATTATTTGCTCAAGTGTATGCCTACTATTAGAATTTCTTTTGTTAATATCCTGGGATCTTTCTTTGGCCCTTAACGACATCTACATTTTTCTGTAATCCTTTTCATTTGTCATCTAAAAGACTGCAGAAATCCTTTGTGTTTTACAAAAGCATTGATTTACCATTGAACCAGTTCAACCCTCTGTGTCCCTCTGTTTTTTTTTTTTTTTTTGAAACCTAGTACTCTGTTTTCTACAATTGAGTTATTTAGTGCGTTCCTTTCTTTTATTTCTTTGTGATTTTTTTTTTTTTTTTTAGATAAAAGTCTGTCTGGCATTGTGTGTGTCTCTCTTTTATTTTTTGCCTACTCTGACCTTTGGAATATAAATAGATTACTTCTGGTTTTTCTTAGAGTTAATACATTACTTTAAGTTATATTATGCAAGTCTCCTTAAAATGAACAAACACTAGTATCTTAAAAAGATTTTTAAAAATTATATTTCATATAGGAATTTTTGGATGAGTGCACAATGGAACTTGGACATATGTTGGAGGGGGGGGGGGACTGTAGAGGATACAAGGGAGACTGTGGACCCCCAAAGTAAATACAAATCTTTTTTTAAATTACTACGTATTGTAATTGTGCCTGTAGAACTTACAATAAATTATTAAATTAAACAACCTTACTTTCATGGATTCTTTCAATTTATTTTCAATTAAGATTAAATTGGAGTTGACTGAAGTCAAGTTGCCAACAATTTACAAAACTTGGAAATAATCACCAAAGTTGTCCTTATTAATTAATTCATTCTACTGATTTCTACTATTAGATGACAATTATTTTTAATGACTTTAAAACTTTATAATAAATGTAGATTGTCGTTTGCATCTTTCTTTGACATTTGTCACATTGTCTTCAGTCGCGTGATGTACCTTACATTTCCATTAGAATAGTATTTTCCACAGATTTGGTAAATAATTTTTGTAAATGTCTCAGAAGGTATGAAAACATTTAGATCATAGTGTTTCTATTTCCATCTGCTATGTTTTAGTAGGTTTCTTTTGCTATGTCAAACCCGTATTTTTGCCAGGATATCAAGGAACATAAGCCCACAAAAGTTTCTCCATACAAGACCATAGTAATTTAAAGTCAAATTATTAAAAATTTTGCGAAGTAAGGTATGGATATTCATTGCCTCTGGATAGGAAGTGGTTCAAACTATCATTTGAAACAATTTTTGGGTTCCTTAAGGCTAGTCGCTCTGACAGATATAATACCTTAAATATTCTTTTCAATATTTTGACACTCTTTTGTGGACTGACATTGTGGCGTCAAAAATTATTGTAACTGTTTAACATGCCAGAAATGAGACAAAGAGTTTACACATCTCAGAAAATGGAATAACATGGATCTTGTACAAAATCGAGGAGTAAGGCACAGAGACTTATTTAATATGATAAAAGAATATTTATTTGAAAATAAATTAAGTCTTGGAAAGTAAGCTCTTGTAATTTATTAATTTAAAAAAAATTCAATTGCAAATTTAGTTATCAAATAGTTGTAATTAAAATGGTAACATACCTTAAAGAATTTTTCCTTCATTGATTCATAAGTAGCCTCACATGTTCCTGGAATAATTTGGGATATTCATGTACTGTACTATAAACTAGAAAAAGATTCTCCAGTTGCTAAAAAATGTTACCATAAGCCAGTCATTTGCACTTATACTATTTCTCATATGTAATAATAATAATAATAATAAATTTATTGTCAAAAAAACAGTACAAACTGCGTATGACCATGTCGATGACAATAAACTAATTTATCTGGAAGCAAGCAAGGGACCATCCAATCAATTCCGATCAAGGACCCTAAGTTAGAGGCGGATTCAAAAATTTCAGCAAAAATTCCTAGATAAGATGAAAAGTTAGCTACGAGTTATGATACTAATAGAATGTCAATATGTTTGTAATTTAACGCAAAAAATTTACATGTACAAATTACTATTGAACTATCGATTATTCTGAGTATAGTGTTTAAAAAACATAAGAATTGAAATAACACTATTGTTACAATAAACACGCCCCTAGACAAAGCCTAGAGAACCTGTGTACGAAAACCGCCTCTACCCGAAGGAAAAACGGAGAAAATCCAGGGCCAGGATGGGGCTACAGAATTTATGTACACAAACGTGCCAATGTTGAGTACACATAAAACTAAATTAATATGAGCCATAAGACAAAACAATCATGCAAGAAAATAGTTTTTTTTAAATTGATATGAGGTACTTAAAAATTACTACAGCTATGGCGTGATAAAGTACAAGAAGGATTTAACTTTTATTAAAACAAGAAGGATTTAACTTTTAGTTTTTAACTGCAGATTTGAAGAGATTCAATTTCATAATATCTTTTATATTCTTGGGCAGGGAATTATATAGAACGATTCGCGAATGATAAGGTCCTTTATGGCAAAGAGTGGTTGACACTCTAGGGCGATGAATATTATTACTATTGCGAGTATTGTGTTCGTGAACGAGACTGTTTCGTATAAAGTAAGGGTGGCACTTCAGTAAATCGGTCTTAACAAACACGACCGTTTCATAAACATAAATGCAGGTAAGTGTAAAGATATTTAATTTCCTTAAATATAGGTTTAAAAGAGTTTCTCAATAAATCAAGAGTTTTACAAATTATCCGAACTATCTTTTGAATTCTGAAAGTTTGAATACTCGGACCAGAATACCCCAGAAGATAATGTCGTATCGTACATTTGAGTAACGTTTGCAAAATATACGCAACGGGGAATATGTGGACTTACTACGTTAACTAAGATTCGGAATGCGTAACACAATTTGCTTAATTGAGAATTGAGATTGTCAACGTGACAATTCCATTTGAGGTTGTCTTGAATATGGAGACCTAAGAATTTTGTATTTGTAATTTTAATTGTGTTCCGTTTAAAGAAAGAGAAACCTGGGGTAAAGATTTTGTGCTACTATTGTGAAATGACATAGACAATGATTTGCATGGAACCAAGTCGAAAGGTTAGACAAAACGTTTTGAGCATGGCGTGTTTACATATGTATATTTTTTCTTTTAAATAAATTGATGCAAAATAATAAATTTATTGTCAAAAAAGCAGTACAAACTGCTTATGACCTCGTGGAGGACAATAAACTAATTTACTCTCTGGAAACAGGCAAGGGACCATCCAATCAATTTCGATCAAGGGCCCTAAGGCAGCGGCGGATTCAAAAATTTCAACAAAAATTCCTAGATAAGATAAAAAGTTAGCTACGTGTTATAATACTAATAGAATGTCAATATGTTTGTAATTTAACGCAAAAAATTTACATGTACAAATTATTATCAAATTATAGATTATTCTGCGAATAATGTTTAAAAATCATAAGAATTGAAATAACACTAAATTCACAATTTATTGTTACAATAGACAAAGCCTAGAGAACCTGTATAAGAAATCCGCTTCTACCCAAAGGGAAACTGGAGCAAAACCTGGGCCGGGATTGTTGATTAAGCATTTTTGGTACTCCAAAACGAAAAGAATTTTCATCCATTCTTAAATAATTTATACAATGTTTGGGGTCTTTGCATCAAAGCCTTTTCAACAAATTATTGTGGATGCCCAACTTATTGCATCTTGCAATCCAAAGTCTAACCCACAATTGCTTCTTTTGGTTTTTGCATTTTTTTCTTTTAAGCGATAAAGAAATTGTTATTATAGGGCTCATACAAGCTACAACAACAGCAGCAAAAAAAATGTACGTCATTTGTTTTGCTTTCTACTAAATACGTCCGTATATATGACTTAGTGTAACTATACATAGTTTGATAATATTTTCCAATCAAATAAATTGATCATAGAAATAGGACACTGTAATGCCAGCATTATCAATGGTTTCTGGCAAAACTGGTATAGGTTTCTCAAATATTCTAAATCTACTGACCAGTGCAATGAAATGGATAGTGACCATGAGGAAAAAATAAATTTAGAGACTTTCAATATATGCATTACATGCAGCTAACGTTTTGACCCATGTGTTAAGACCTCATAAGAGCTGCATAAAAAGTTATTGTATCATAATTCTATGTACAATATAAAACTTAACATGTCATCAACTGGGAGAATGGCGAAGAGTAGTACATACCTGTTGTAATAAAATGTTTAAAGGAAATAACATAAATTAAATCTTATAAAATGTTCATAATACATATTATAGATTTTAAATATCATACTATCAGTAATCATCACATTAATGTAAACAATCATCAGACAAGATTGAAGGACGGAACTTAGTCCTTGAATTATATCATCTGTCCAGCATATGACTTCATTAAGTATTCTTTTAATTGCATCGTCTTCCACAACTACACCGTCTTGGAGTAGCAGGGTAGCAATCTAGTGCTTGGAACAAAGTAGACTTCTGAAAATTGTTCCACCAGAAACGAACCATTACTTCCTACATTGATGAAGGTAAAACGAGAATCATAGTCGACTAGCGCAAAAAGCACTATGCTGTTTTCCTTTCTGTTATTAAAAATTGTTGTACCACATTATTCTGGAAGGGTTCTAATGACCTTGATGTAGACAAGCTGTAAAGCCCCGATAAAAAAAAAATCTGGAACTCTGATTTAGTCTGTTGCTCCATAGCATCCTGGAAAATTCTTTCTGTTGTGAAAACCACATTCAGTCTTCTTCCATTCCTCATCATTTACAGGAGTCTAAAAAAAAAAAAAAAAAAAAAAATTGTGATTAAGTTTTAAATTGTCCAAAAATGGAATGAATAAATTAAATGTGAGAAAGTTACACTAGAATTTTATTTTGTTCTCAGATGTGTTATAAGACATGTTATTGTTTTCAGGTACTTGATTTCTGCAAAAATACAATTGAGAAGACAGACAGTACTGATGAAGATTCGCTGGAAGGAACACCAGCAACCAACCTTCCACAAGATGAAGCAAAAATCCCACCAATACGAAAAGAAATCCTGGGAAATGAAGAAGTACATGTAAATAATTCCCTGCAGACACCCACAGACTATCACTCAAAGAAAAAATTGAAACCACACCCCAAAATCCAGCCGATTTCTTCAGCTGCCCGTGAGTTAAAGATGTTAAGTGAATCCTGCAGCTCCTCGGATGAGAACGAATTTGACATTTACGGCCAGCATGTCGCGGCACAATTAAAATTGTTAAGCCCTCGTCAGATGCTTATAGCTCAAATGGAAATAAACAATATTTTGAGTAAGTGTCGCTTTGATGATTTAAACGGTACATCAACGATAAGTTCCTTATCTGTTTCAACATTTGACATTTCTTCGAGTATTTCAAGTGGCATTGCTTCTACTGTGGCTGAAAGAAATTACAATGAGAATTAATATACACATTTAAGTTCAAGAAACATTTTTAATTCTATTTCTGTTTTATTCAATAGTGTACATAGTAACATGTAAGTTCTATTTTTTTTTGTGTCAGTTATTTTCTTGTATCAGAAGTTTTTAACTTCAATAATGTTCAATAAATTGCCTATATTTTAAGCCAATTGAATGTAATTATTTATATCCTACCTTTGTATATTTCCGAAGACTTGTGTGCAGTGCTCCACTTGTTGAAGATGAAGGGAGATATAGCCGTGTTTGATACTGTTATATCGTACTTATAGTTTTCAGGAGTTTTTAAGAACCATGTAACCTGATAATGACTTAAAATATGTGTGGAAACATTGTTATGATATTTTACAGTGTAAATATGTATTTTAACAGGAGTGGTTTCAAAGTGTTCTTTATTAAAGGTTGACTGATGACAGGAGTGTCGTTTACATTTACTCATGATAATGTTTCTTGCAGTTTCAACCTCGGAGATAGAGCACTTCTCATTACTGTATCGTGTTTTGTAATCTTTATTTTCACGAGATCTAAACTCGAATGAGTCCTTGAAATGCAACTCTTTCATCGGTTGAGATGACACTCCACGCGTTTCTCTTCTTGGAAGCCAT
Organism: Laupala kohalensis; assembly: GCA_002313205.1. Classification (NCBI taxonomy): domain Eukaryota; kingdom Metazoa; phylum Arthropoda; class Insecta; order Orthoptera; family Trigonidiidae; genus Laupala; species Laupala kohalensis. The sequence goes on from NNCF01127022.1 coordinate 299,627, forward strand.
TTTCTTGACCACGCCTTTTTTTTCTCTATTTATGCCTCCCCGAGACGCTACAGAGGATGCACCATCCACCGTCACTCTTTGGCTACAGCAGCTGTACTGGTGCACCAATGTGCTGTATCGTGTGGACAGATCAAGATCAATTGGAACCACCGCCCTACTATTGTCTTCGATTCATAGAAGCCAACTGTTGGCGTGCCTATTGGCGTCGTGATAACGCAATTCAAGGTCCATTGGAGAAGCCAACTATTGACTTCCATTCATTGGAAGCGAAGAGCCAACGCCAACTATTGTCTTCCATTCATTGGAAGACAACTATTTGGCTTGCTTTACTCATTGGTGTCGTGAAAACGGCAGCGCAATGGTCCAATGTAATCGTTTTTGTTGTTGTGTATGGGTGTGTGTGTTTGTGACAGAGCGCGTGGGGGGAGCTGCTGCAGACGAGCGGACGGCGAGTAGTGAGCAGCAGCGGCGTGTGGGTTCCGGGTGTTGAAGACCCTTCGCCGTCCGCCGCTGCCTCTGCCAAGCCACAGCCGCCGCCGCCTCCCGCCCCAGCCGCTCCCAGCGACACCCGCAAGCCTTTCTCCTGCGACGTGTGCGCCAAGAGCTTTACTCAGAAGTACACACTCAAGATGCATCGGCGCGTGCACTCAGAGGAGATGCCCTTCAGGTAAAGTTATAGACTATAACTACTCTGTATTCCTGCAGATATGTATAAAAACATCTGAGCGCAAGTAGGCGATCATTAACAAATGACATAGAGTAACACTAAAACAATATAATAAAGTGGATTAAAACAATATAATAAGATATGAGAAAAATTTAAAATTTACAACAAATAAGATGTTTATCGTATAGCTAAAACAATGAGCTAATACTATAAGATCAGTCTATGCATTTGATTTTTTAGTATTTAGTCATGCGGGCTATTTCTCTCTTGACCAAACTTTTACCACACGTCAATTCTTTCAAAGTAATAGGTAGTTTATAAAAATTAGAATAGGCAGTAACATAGTGATTCATACTATTAACAGTCTTCATTATACTTCAGAGGTATGATACCTCTGTTTCTTGTACCAATGTCAGATTTTTTCAAACTGGTTACTTAATAGTAATTAAAAGTAATAATTTCAACTATAAAAATACTATCAATATAAGGAGGTCTAGGAGTGAAGTTACTTATTATTTTAAGGATTTTTACAGGATTTTAATGATATATAAAAAATTTATTACGTTTGTTACCTACGTTGGTGAAAACTAAAAGGGTTGCAGACTTCGTTTTTTTTTTGTTTGTTTTTTTTCATGCGAAGCAGAATCATTTAACTTAAAATAAAGTCTGGATTAAAATTTATGCATTGCTGTCCAAGATATTTATTAACAAAGAAACCAATATTAGAGTACTCTCATATTGAGATAGTTTATTTCCTAGATATGCAACCCGTTAAACGTAGCGTAATAGCGCATAAAATATTCAAAGAAATATATGTTTAGAACAGGTACTTAAGCACTCACAGCATAGTGTGCTGCCATGTATGGGACGTGTCTCAAGTCTTGAGGAGTTTAGGTCTGGGCAGAAATGGTGTACGGTTGTGGAAGTGGAAACGGATGGTGTAGTGGTTAACACCTCTGCGATCAAAGCAGGAGTCCCGGGGTCGATTCCCATTTAAACCTGACTAAAAGTGATCGTAGTTATATACCGAGTACAAAAGGAGAATGCTAATGTGGGTGTGCAGGTGCCGCGCGTGTCCGGAGTCCTTCGAGAGCCCCTCCGCGCTGTCGCTGCACGTGGCCGCCCACAAGGCGCAACGCCGTTACCCTTGCGACGTGTGCGGCGCCTCCTTCATCCAAAAGGGGGAACTCAACATCCACCTGCGCTCTCATTCGGAGGCGCGGCCTTACGAATGCACGCTCTGCGACAAGGCGTACAAGCAAGTGAGTACGAGATTCGTTCTATTTACGTATACATTTTGTAGTATTTGTAAATAGGAAAACGTAACATGCTATTGAAACTTATCTGCGTGGGGTGGTAGAGGGTAGGAGGTGGGTGGTAGAGCTATTGTTACTAGGTGGACCGGTCGGTTATAAGCCGCGCAAACATAACTCCCGCTCTGAGTGCCGGATCAAAAGTGGGGGCGTGGGGGTGAAAGAGGAAGAAAATAAACTCTGTTTGGAAAATGTTTGTCATTCAGGGCGAAGGGTCTATTAATCCGGTGTACACCTTCCGGATTTCCTTACCAACCACCCAAGAACGATGAAGGGAATGTACATCGAAGGAGCGGTGAAGCCATTTTCGTGGAAAGTATGACCATCCCATCCCATCCCATCACCTGACCCACCTATTGTGTGCAGAAGGGCTAGTAGCTACCGGGTGAGAGGGTGAGTTATGTTGCCCGGCGTATAGCTGGGTTTACCTACAACTTTGCCTACATGGAGGTGTAAGTAAGAATTGTTAGTAATAGTTAAAGGGTTATTGATACTAGGAGTACGAGGAGGTGGATAGAAGGAGAGCTTTTCAGTGGTCACAGCTGTATGAACTGGGACATTAAAGTGCAAAGCTGCAAATTTTTGTTTGGCTCTGCCGGGAATTGAACCCAGGATGACTTTGTGATGAGCAAGAATGCTACCACCTGAGCCACAAGAGGGCAATGCTAGTGTATAGGGTTTGATTTAAACGTAATTAATTTGGCAGTATTAAGAACTTCTCCTGATAATATTAGTTTGTTGTTATTTTGCTATCGAAAGAAAGTTTTAATGGATTTCTTAAAAGCATGCTCTGCACTTACTATTAAATTTCATAACATCAATAATTACTTTGATTCCATTATGAATGTTTTGTCTTAAAGATAATCTCATAATTTTTGTTTCGAAGGGTAATTTTTAAAATTTAAAAGTGTCCGAATTTGTCAGAAGTTATTGGTTAAGTAAAAATATTAAAGTTTATTTATTTAATATTTATTATTCTAAAAATTAGAAAGTGTTTAAAAATCTATGAGATTCACTACTGAAAAATATGTCATGAAAATAATTACTTCTTGTAATTAAAAAAAAAAGAAAAACCAAAAAACAACAAAAAATTGTTAGAAAATAAAACTAGAACGAAGCAATATTTTAAGAAGCTACTCACAGAATTTCATGGTGTTATATTTATTTATTTTATTTCTTATGGCGAGGTCCAGGCCATGAGCCATGTTCTTCCGCCTAACTGTTGAACTTGGGAGAGGGAGTTGGGAAGGAGAGATGTTGGGTTGCAGAGGAACGTATGGTTCGGAACTGACATTTGTCTGGAGTAGGTGAGGGAAACCCCAGCTGAAAACCTCACCGAGCAGGGTTTGAACCCACGCTCTACCGATCGGTGGGGTCACGGAAGTGAAGACGCTACCACTAGACCACCATTGTTGGTAAGGCAGAATGTGAAAATAAAAATAGGGTTAGTCAGTGAGAGAAATGGTTTGGTGATCTGATTTGATGTGGAATTGTATTTGAAAGATTTTTGTAAAAACCGTGTTTGAAAGATGCAGTCAAGACACAAGGGTTTGAGCAATTGTAGGAAGAGAGCAACTTAACATGCTTGTGACAAGTTGACACTTCTGATTAGTGCTGCCAGTCTGTGCCTTTCCTACCATGCCACTTTCAAAGCGTAAGCTGGTTATGATTAAAGATAAATTCATATGTCGCCATACGATGAGTGTGCAGTGTGGAGGCATTCATAAAAACTAATATTTTCCAGCCACAAAAAATTGACTTTGCTTCAGCCGAAGATCTCGTAGATCTTCTATTGGGAGTACAGTACAACCCCTCAGATCAGTGAATCCTCGGATTAACCGGCCTGTCCCGTGAAACTGTTTCTTTCTTCTCTCTCTCTCTTTGAGCGCCGGTAGGTAGTGACTCAAACATAGATTGTATAACTGGCCTATACTGGAACGTTCCTGGAAGTAAAATGTGACGAAGCGACGTTAGATGTGCAGTGTGATTGAGATGTTGCGGACAGAACAAGGGAAGGGGAGGTATATTTCACCTATTTGATTCCCCTCTTGCTTCTGAGTCTGTTTCTCTTGTGAAACAATTTTTCATGTTGGTTTTTGCGTAAAGTAGAATAAAATAAGTTGCATTGACGTCTCATTTGCCGGTTTGTTCTTGATAGACTGATGATATTGTCAGCTCTTTTTGAACGAAAATCGGTTTTTCTCGGGAACCTTGCATCTGTCCCGATCACAACGGTTGAGAGGGGTTCTACTGTATGTTGATTCAGTGATTGCAGCTTTGTTAATCTACTCCTTCCCTCGTAATGTGAATTTAGGTTTAGTTTGCCCCTCCACCCCCATCTCAGTCTCGTTCCATCTGAAGAGAGAGAGGAGAGGTGGGGGATAAGAAGAAAAGACATTTTCTATTTTGATCCCCGGGTGAGAAAAATGTGAGGCAGTAGCATATACCAGCATATTCCTACAAGCGAAAGGAGATCTGGTGCACTCTAGTAAAAATGGCCATTGAGTGGCCATCTGTCAACTGCAAACAGCCATTCATTTCAAGAGGCCACCAATGACCGTTTGGCGATAACAGATGACCACACCAATGGACGTTTTTACTAGAGCAGAAATCTTATTACCCCCTCCCCTGATTTCAATCCACAAACAAAAGTGTTTACACGCTGTTTGTAATGTTGCACAGAGAAAGGAAGAGAAAGTGAAGTTTGATTTATAATAAGCTCATTAATTTGTTAGTATATTGTTATAATAATAAAATTAATGTTTATTAAAGTTCAAAATTATTTCTTTATATTATTTTTGGTGACTCGTTTGACGACATCTTACTACATGGGGCGGGACAGACCACTCCCACCCACCCTACCCTGTCTAGGTACGCTATTCGTGTGAGTGAATACGGAACAGGAAGAAAGAGGAGGTATGTGGTACTAATGGGTAATATATGAAGAAACTTGAAATATACTCTGCAGCAACGATACGATATACTCTCAGCGTGTGCATTGTGAATGAATCATTAGAATTTAGTTAAATCAAACTTGGACAACCTGTGTTGCTTCTGTTTGATGACAGATCATATCTTCTGAGGAGAATGTAAAATATTGATGAGAGATTATTAACTAATTTTANCAGCGTGTGCATTGTCAATGAATCATTAGAATTTAGTTAAATCAAACTTGGACAACCTGTGTTGCTTCTGTTTGATGACAGATCATATCTTCTGAGGAGAATGTAAAATATTGATGAGAGATTATTAACTAATTTTATAAAATTTATGTTTTAAGAGTGGGTTTCGTCCAATCCTAATAAAAGAATATTGTGTAGAAACTGCTCCGAACCACATTTTGTTTGAGCTACATGATTCTGGAACAAATCATCACCATTCATAGTTACCAGAGGAGAATGTGAATGGACTTATTGCTCAAGGTCACTCAGGGCGGCTCGATCTTTCCCGTGAAATGTCGGTAAATGCTTGATCATCAAAGGCTGGTGGCCGGATGTGGACTCATGGTTAGCTTATGCTCCTGTCCTCTCAGCCTGTGACAGATTTAGACGTAATGGTTTTGCACCTTGAGATAGCAACCACCAGGAAATATATGATACTTGGAAACAAGTTCATAGGAACTAAAGTATCGAGTGTACTTTGAAAGAGCTAAAAGAGAAGAAAGAAAATCTTATTGCTATTTTCACAAAGTTGACAATAAAAGACAAAAGAGTACAAAAACTGAGCTGGAAATAATAAATTTTACCATCAAGATTGGTTTGCTTACAAAATAAATAAATAAATAAATAAATAATAATAATAATAGAAAAGGGTGTCATTTGTACCCACTGTTTTCACACCAAGGAAAAAACTAAAACCACTGAGGTAAGAGGCACTTATGGTTATTTCTTAATAGTTTTCTTGAATTTTTATAAGCTAATTACAGTTTCTATTGTATGATATGGAAAGATTTGTTAGTGAAGATTTTACGATATTTCACTTCTCATGTATTTGTTTTATGTATTTTTAATTTTTCAAGTGTCTATTCTTAGGCATGGTAACAACATTATCATAAATTTATGACTCAGAATTTTAAAATATATTTTGCACTTTAAAATAAATTAAAGTAGGTGTTTGAGTAAACATACATGTATTGTTTATTAAGAAAAATATTACAATTTTTAGTTATACAGTTTTATTATTTGTTTATTCATTATTTGTTGTAACAGAGACCAGTTGGAGTCGTAAAGGTTATATGGTTGCCTTCTACAAGTTATAATGTTATTTGCATGTAGATTGTTGAGATCCTATATGATGATGTGATGATAAGCTATGATGCAAAACACATTATGCCCATTTTAAAACATTTCAACCCAATACACATATGTAATCTTCAGACTATTTAACAAATCTGATATTGTGTTTCACTTGAAATACTCTATATCCAACTGAATAATTTCTTTAAAATGCTTGTTTTGTACAAAACTCCATCCTTGGAGAATGTGACATTCTGGCATTAAAACACCTGTCAACAGCTCTGGAATGTTTTAGCTCATTATGCCAGGCGTTACTCAGGTTTCTTATATTATGTTCTCAATTCATATGTTAGTTCCCATATTTTCTACTTTTGTAACATAAATTTTCACTTTTATTAATTTCAAAAAGTAAATACCATGAAGAAAACCCACAAAAATACTCACGGTTCTCAGTATTGTATGCTTGTATGTAAATAATTATGAATTATTTTAAAATCCAGGAAGAAGGAAAATACAATTTACACCGAAAGCTTAAGGAACAAAATGCATAGTTAAGTCTTCTGAATTCTTTTTTTCCTGCACGAATGCTGGGGAAGTAATGCTTGTTTCAATGAGTATGTGAAAAACAATGATTTCCGAACCAGTCGAGCCTCTATGCAACAATGAATAAAACTTGCGAGTGAATGAAAAGCAACAATGGATTCTTGCCTAAGACCAATATGAAAACACACCCACTATAGATTAAAACATTTTTTTTTTTTAATCCGGTGTCTGGATATGTAAATAAGAAATGTTGTGGTACAAAAATTAAGTTGATATCTCAATCAGTTTGTGAGAAAATTGGGAGTGAAGGTGGTTTTTCGAAATCTCAAGTAGACAGTGCTTTTTCCAGAGTTTTGAAGGTCAAATGTGCAAGACACTCTTCTTTACAGAGAGAGAGAGAGAGAGAGATTTTGGTGGGTTGGGCAATACTAAATTTACAACACAAAATCCTATATCATATTTTCCTTCAATTTGGTCATATTGGTCTAACCTGCAGCCAGACTCCAGATTATCTGATGAGAACTTAATCTGTTGATGACAGAGGTATCAATGTTCTACCTGATGTCTAGGGATACTGTCGTTCAAAGCATCTCACATCAACACATTAAAGTTAAAGAATTACTGGTCAAATACCATTTGATAAGTGATGTTTCTCCTCTACCTGTATTGACTCAAGATATTTCTAATAAATAAATTTATTTTATTTTCAAATGATTATTTAATGTATTGTAAGCCATTTACTATGTTAGTCAACTTTATAGTAAATATTAAAATCATAGTAGTTGGGTATGAGTATCCAATAATGTTACTAATGCAAGTTCATTAATGTAATAATTGTTGTATGGAGTAACGAGTGGTAGCTACTTTTCAATAAACATACTTGGAAAAGATTGGGGTTTTTTTGTTAGTTTCTTACTTTCTTTATTTTATTATTTATTTATTTCCTGTCTTAACCCATTTGTGACGAAAGACGGGCTCTGCCCCTCCCTCTACATTTGTGGGATGTCCTGACGAAAGACATCCTGTACGTTGAGGTCAAAATTCGACTTATGGTTACTAGATATCATTCATGTCTTCATTTCTACTAGTTCTCTGAATCTTTCAGAAGTTCATTGTTAAATATCGATTGTTCTCCGCCGATATTTTATTTTTTATTGATGTTTGAGTCAAGTGGTTGTAGTGAGTTGTTGAAGTTCATGATCATGGTAGAATCGATGAGTTAACGGAATAGAATGTTTGTTGGATCTAGTGAGTTTGTGGAGTGGGTGACAGAGGCTTTGAATGACAGTGATGAGGAATTGGACAATGTGGACAAGGGTGATATTGAGGATACTTCTAGTGAAAGTAGCAAAGGTTCAGTCAAATCGGAAGAGGACACCAAGAACATCATACTAAAAAAATTTCATTCTAAAAATAAATAAATTTTTTTCAACAAACCACAGATAAATTTTTTGTTTAATTTTGTAATTCCATTACAAATATTTTTAAAATGTCAAACTAAAAATAAACATTATTTTAGTGAGCCTGAGAAATTGTCATTGAATGTACTACTGGGGCAATGAAAATAATTCATTTCCAAAAATTCTAAGAATACTCAGACAACAATGGGTTAATGGAAGGTTCACACCACGAGGTCTGCTTGTCCACTTCATCCTGTCAGTCCTATCCCATCAGTTAAGAAAGTTACGTTGATTTGAATAATGTGCTATCTTCAGCTTCTCATCTTCATTTTTAGAAAACTGGAAAAAAAATAGGGTTGTTTTGAAAATGTTACATTATTAAAATAGAATGTTTTGTAAATGTAATAATTGACAAAATGGGTTCAAAAAGGCTGACACTTGTGCTTTCTTTTCAGAAACCGAATAAAGAAACTGACAAGAAGGATGATGATGTAGCAGTTATTATGTATGAAACACCTAACGCTGCTGATCCGGTGGAATCTTCTGGCATTAATAATGCATCTCGAGATAAAGAGATTGCAGTCAATAAAGGTGGTCCACTAACGGGCCTGAAAAGGAAAGCCGAAAAGTCGAGACTTGTTGGGAAACAAGTGGATGAGAATTACTTTAGTTCGAAAGAGAAGCGCTGTTTGGCTGCGGAAGTAGCGAAGGACGAAAGCCAGTTGTTTTGTGAACTGCTGCGTTTGAAACTGAGAGCTCTAAAGGACGACGCCTGTGAAATTGCGATGCATGAAATAAACAACTTGACGTATCATTTGAAGAACTCGAGGATGCAGCAGCCCAACGAGCTGCCCTTTTGTCATTACTATCAACAACCTGGTTATATTCAAAGTGATGTTAAAGAATTTCCTGCGATCAATCAACAGTCTGTACCTGTCTGTAGGTCTCGGGACAAGTCCGTTTCACCGTCTCTACTGCGTGGACTACTTCAAGTAAACAAAAAGATGATGTGAGTGGTCAGCAAATTTAGATGCACAGTGAAAGTGAAATGATTAAAAGTACAATGGCCTCAATGTTGCAGTGTGTCTAGTTGTTATCCGTACCTTATTTACCTGAATATAGCCCCCTCCTTTTTTCTTTTTTTTTTCGAAAAATCTCCTAAAAATCCAAGGGGGGGGGGAGACTATATTTGGAGTTGAGGATAGGGAAACTGCTAATTCAAAGTTTCGTGGCTGAAAACGAGTTACGTGAACACAAACCGTTTACGTAACGTAACTCAAAGAACATCAGATTGATGATGGCGGGATTTGACGCTCATTCGAAGTGGAAACCGAACTGGGCCACGTCGTCTAGAAATGACCGATTGTCGTCACCATGACTCCCGATTTTGTCGAGAAGGGGATCTACTTCAACACAACGAAAGTTGGGCGATCGAAGATGCTTTGACAGAGACATCCAACGACGTGTTTTAAATTATGCTCAGGCACATGGAAAGAAATCAGAGGCACGAGAATTCGAAATTAAACGAAGTCCGTGTGGATCTGGCGATTTCTAAAGAAGACGTTGAACTGCTCCAGTTAGCTTTTCATTTTAAAATCCTTATGTTTATACTTACCAGAGCCAACCGTTTCACATGGAATTTTGAATGAGTATTTCCCTTCAGAAAGACATTGATCTTACTCCAACTTACTTTTCTCTCTCTAAATTCTGCCTCCTAAAATAAGGAAGGGACTATATTTGGGGGCGGTGGTGGGAAACTACATACAGCGGGTAAATACAGCGGTGTTCTAGTGGAAGCATCTCCGCTTCCTCGATACCATTGAGCTGTAGGTCCCGAGTTCAAAACCGGTTTGGCAGAACTAGGTGAGGTTTTCAGCTGGGGTTTTCCTCATCTAGACCAGACAAATGTCGGTTCGGTACNTTTGAGAAAAGTTTTGGAAAATGTGGGGTCAAATTTTGATGCACTGACTTGCTTGTTCCTTATTGCCCTGTGCTCTCATTGAGTGTTTGAGTACATGGATTACACTGATGAAATTAGAGGTTAAAACGCGCGCTTTAAAATATATCCTGTGTAACCTATTGTTACGTAACACTTTGTAATCCACCTTAACACCCCTGTTATCCACCGTAACATTGTAACTATATCACTATCCTCCCCTTTAACTCAAGATGGGCTACAGTATTTATAAACGGCTTCTTATTGTGTCCTTGTACTTTTTGGAAGGGTAGAAGAGGCATGTAAGGAGTGAATAGTCAAGCTCGCAAGATAATTTACAATTTTATGGAGTTCATGAAGAGAAAAACTTGCAATGCTATAAAATAATATTTAGAAAAGTTCCCCTTTTTTAGTGTGAGGAGGTGTATTTTCCTGAGAGTATACTGTCAGCAAAATGTGACGGGGGGGGGGGTCCCTTCGATTTCTTTTCCTTGGGATTTACTCCTAAGTTGAGGTCACTGTACTGTTTGTGATAACCAAACTTCATTTTTGTTATTGTTAATTTGCCATGTTTTGAAAATGATTCTTATAACTGTGTGGTAATGTATCACTTCATAAGAATTACACTGTTTACTTTTTAATTGTAATTCTTTGAAAGAGCATTAAACTTTACATTTTGTGAACAAAAATTGTTGTTATTTTTTGTTGTTGTTGTACTTGTTAGGTTTTTTAACCTTTCTTTTCTTTTCCCTTGGTGTTCTTGTATTATCGTTTAGTCACTTACTCACTTCGTCTATGCTTTGAATTCTATTTCCGTTGAGAATTTCAATGGATTGTGTAAACTGGCGTAGCTATCTCCAGCAGCAATAAACATTATGTACTGTCAGTCTCTCTTCAGTTGGAGTATTTTTTCTCGTGTCTCACAATGAATGGCCCTATTTTCTCAATAAATAATCTATATCAGTTGTTGACATTCAGCGAAAGATTTGAAATCTGCCAACCCTTTTTTCTCTCTCTAAATTCACCCAGCAAATATCTAGCACTGTGCCTGCAAGCAAATTACTTACAAGTTAGTTTGACTGCAGTTTTTTCTAAACACACTTCTTTAAATTTTATATTTAATTGATTTAGTTTATTGGTGTAATTACCTTCTCTGACTTTTATTCAATAATACCATCCACCAATGTCTTTTCTGTTTCGCTATTTTCCTGTTTCAAAACTCACCACTTAACAGTTCATTAACCATTCTGGCTCATGCTACACCTCGTCACTGCCTGATACATAAGTTTGATTCACTATTATTACCAAAAAAACTAAAAATTGATAAACAAGGAAAATAATGATCATTTGATTATGTATTGATGAGGATAGGTCCACCCAAAACTTGCCACTGCAAAGGTACTAAGTTATCTGAAATGAGAGACCGTGAGATCACAAGAAATAACCTCGAGCATCACTATAAGCGAAGTTATACTGAATATCCCAAGTACTGATATGATCAGACATAAAGACAACCATCAACATTTTACAAGAAATACAAACAATTTCACACTCCCAGTTCACCATTTAACTTCCTGTAAGGAAAAAAAAAACCCACCATATAAGGGAGCACTTTTTTTTTTTTTTCAATAAACCACCATCCAAACTAAAGATAAATACTGGTAATACATATAAAAGTGAACTTTTTACATGATTTAAAAAGAATCCATTTTACTCTGAGGGAGAATACTTTGATTGGGACAGAGAGTGACCTGTCCTGTGTATTGGAGCTGCTCATACACAATGCTCATCTTGGAAGCTTCTGTGGAAGGTTGGTCATTTCTAGGACAAGAAATGCAATAATGAAATGTCAGTTGAAGATTTCAAGGAACAATACAACTGAATATGTTTGAGATAATGATTTATTTGTCTCGTTTTATTGAATGATTAATAATTTAATTTTACTCTCATATTTTATTCAAGTCTTGATATCACTAAATATGCTGCTCGATATTTTAAATGATATTCTTTTGTCTCCTTTGCGAAAGGAGTGATCTTCTCTTCTGTTTGTGTCATCTATGATGCTGATATCGAATATTCTCTCATATTGAGAGTGGTAATTAATATGTATGTATGGAAAACTTTCTCAGTAATTATGTATTTTATAGCATTCTTTAGAAGTATTTTAATAGTATGTACTTTGTGATTGTGAAAATTCAATGGCAATTTGTATTACTTGATATGACACATGAGCCAATCTCTATGAACGCGCTCAGAAGAAACAAGAAATATGTGCACCAAATCACAATTTTGGGAATAAGGCATTTTGTATCGTGAATGTGAGTTGAATCTGTTACGATCTCTGTGCTTGGTCATGATAGGTTGTATCCTGAGCTGCAGTAAATTATTATAGGCGACAAATCAGAATTTTTGAGGAGTTGTGAAGATCTTATGCATTTTGTGTCACGAGTGAATGTAATTACAATCAAAGAAGGTGAAACTTGATAGGACTGTTTCTCATTTATATTTTCATTAGAACTTGATAATAGACTTAAAAGTCGTGTCAAGAGTGTAGACTGGATTTAAAAATGGATTTTGAACTGTGAATAATTCACACGTCTGAAGACAACAATTCCTAAGATGTGTCTGTAAGATTCATGGTGCTAGGTAATTCCGTAGTGTTAGCTGAAGTGTGGGAGGGGCAGATTTGAAGGTCAGCGTTTCACTCCCACCAGAGGACTCAAGTCTCGGGAAGGGACGTGCGACGTAGTATCTTTAGGAGAGGTTTCTAACTGTCTCTTACAGGCTCTTACATTCTTAGAGATTTAGTTGAAAATAAAATAGATTTTATGACCTTATTTTCACAGATTTGATTTATTATCAATTATATATTCTTAACATCATTTCAGCCCCCACTGAATGCCACCTACTGAAATTTAGTTGAAAATCCTTGTCTTTGAAAGCTAGTATAAATCTTCTGCGACGTATTACAAATCATGTTTGAAAAAAGCTCATTTCCATCCCTAAACAGAAATGCGTAGAACTTTTGGTGACTTATGTTATGAAATTGTTGATGAACAAGGTGTGTGTAAAGGAATTGTTACCTTGCGGGATTTGAGGGGGATAAGTCTGAGAATACCCAGCAGTCCGGGGACCTCCTCCAGAAAAATTTAAAAAACTTTATTTTGGAGTTACTTAGGGTTTAACTCTCAGAAAATTTTGTTATGACATTAGAATAAAAGACACCTAAATTGTACTAGACAAAAATTGTATGAAGTATCCTTCAAGTGTCCACGGGGTGCATATTTACTACTTTTGATTGGTAATGCCATCTACTTGACTCTTTATGAACTATTATAATAAAATTCGCATCATTCAGGACTAAAGGTGTTTATGTGGATCATTTGTATAGCATTATACCTTTCATGGTATATTGTTTATGTTTACAACATGTATCGTGTACAGTCAGTAGCGTACCTACAACTTTGAGGTCTGGGGTGAGAGTCTTTTTCAAGGCCCCCTGCATGATGTGTTAAGAATTACATTAAAAAATTGAAATTGGGGTTGTATTTAATAAGATCAGCTATTATATTTCCTATTGTTTTAATAAAATAAATATCAGGGGACTGAGCTACTCTCAGATTTATAAATTATAATAAAAAATTCAGTAAATTTTTAATAAATGAAGTTATATACGGTTCTTTGATAACTACTTTGATGGGTTAGTTTTAATTTGTTAATTAAATGAAATTTATGTTAATGTATTTAAAAAATGGTTATAATTATATTTTTAAATATTAGTATTATTTTACTAAGAGACAGAGCAACGCTTGAATTTAGTCCATACAATGAAGTAAATTTTTAAAGAATGAATTCGTATTTTACTGATAAATTATTTGTTTCTTATAATACCGATTACTATCCAAGTTGCCTGCGCTCCTGGGAAATGTGTCATTTATTATTTCATAGTCATCGGTAACATTTTGCACAGATCAGTCAAATGTCATGAGCTGTAGGTGAGCGTCCAGCGGATGTATCTCAGAAAGGAAGGAAGGAACTGTGTTTCGTTCACAGACGAAACCCTACTTAAACTTCCACTTATTGTTCGTATAATAAGAGTAAAATTGTATATTTAAGTTCAATTTTACGTCTTTATATTCATTTGTGAGGTCCAGTAAGATAGAGACCTTAACCGGGAGAGAACTGTCAACCGTGTCCACCACTACAGAGCACGTAATTTCTCATAACAGCTATATTTATTTACTACGCACAAATTCTCATAAGTTCTTCGATACCCGTTGTTACGCGATGCTCACCTTGTATTGGTGGAAGAGGGGGACATGACAGAATCATGTGACCAATTACAGCTGATTGAAACCACTATGAGAAACTGTGCGTAGTTTTTTTCCGGAAATATGAGAAATTCCGAATTCCATTTCTTTCTCTGACGGTTCTCTCCTGATAAAGGTCTCTACTGTAAGGTCCGGGACGGATCCTACGTACTGCTACTGCATACAGTTACGTCTATTAATCTCTCAGTGCGGAATGCGCACGTGTACCATGACGTGTTTCATTTCCAGGCGGGCAGTCTGACGATGCACATCCGCGCCGCCCACACCGGGGAGCGGCCCTTCGAGTGCGGGGAGTGCGGCGCCGCGTTCCTCAACAAGAACCGCCTGCAAGTGCACATGCGGCGCCACACGGGCGAGCGGCCCTTCCCTTGCACCCGCTGCGGCCTCCGCTTCAGCGAAGCCTCCATCCTCAAGAAGCACGAACGCACGCATTCGGACGAACGGCCGTACGGCTGCGAGGTGTGCGGCGCCGCCTTCGCGCTGTCGGACGGCCTCCGCGGTCACATGCGCATCCACACGGGAGAGAAACGCCATCGATGCGAGACGTGCGGCCGCGCCTTCACCCAAGGCGGGGCTCTCATCCGCCACCGCCGCATCCACACCGGGGAGAGGCCCTTCCCGTGCCCTCTGTGCCCTCGCGCCTTCCGGGTCGCCTACAACCTGCGCGAGCACATGAAGACGCACGTGCGGAAGGCGCAGGCGCAACAGGCGGTAGAAGCGGCCGCGGCGGCTGACTCCGCTTCTAGAACAGTCACTCCCACTCTTCCCCTTCCCTTCCTCCTCCCCCCACCCCCACCCGCAAACGACGAAGTCCCTCTCTCCCTGGTCGTCGCGAGCAGGAACAACAAGATGGTCGCCGCCGCGGCGGCGTCAATGGCGCTCGGGAATGGAAACGGCCTCTTGGTGCCGCCGCTGCAACAGTCAAGCAACACGAAGCACCAGATATCCTCTGGTGAAGTCTAAAGCGACTTTAAGTTTATGTTCCTCCTGTACAGTGTTCTCCATCTACGTTTGCCCGCTCTCCCACGTCATCGCAGGACTAACAAGATGGCGGGGAACAACAAGATGGCTGCGGCGACACACCTAAGGAAAAGGCATCACGGTGCAGCCGCTGCAACCTTCGAGCAAATTCAAAGTATCAGATTACCTCCGGAGAAGTCTGAAGCAACTTTAACCTTTTAAAGTATTTTAAATCCACATTTACCTTTCATGCTCTGCTATGTGTATGTTCAAAATACGTGTATATGTGCCATTGTCTCTGGAATACGACTGAAAAAAACATTTTCTGTGTACAATGTGTGAACTACAGTGTAAATAATTGTGTGACTGTGAACTTGAAAACTGCATGACTTCATTCTTGAATGTGAAAATTATGTGAATGTGAACTTGAAAACTGTAGGATGTCTTTATGAATGAATTATAGATCTACTTTTTTCTCAGAATTATGAATAAAAATTGATATTTATTCAAAGCTAGGAAAATAGACTGCTTAATTATGTTACATGTACTTTGGAAAAAATTTTTTTGATAAAATAATACACCTAAACTTGTGTCTCTTGTGTTTGAAAACATTTGGTATCATGCTACACTACCTACTCTATTACAGTTTTAATGTAATTTTTTCATTCCAAAATAAAATGTATAAAACAGAAAGCAAAACCAATTAAATAATCTTGGGTAATTACATTTTTTTCTACAGGATGTGTTTAGTGAGGTTGATGGAAAAGAATAATATAGCTTGTGTTGTTTCGAGAATTATGTTGATACATTGTAATGTTGATTTTTAATCATCTTACAAAGGTTTTTTAAGATCATTCAACAATGAAAGACACAAAGGGCCATGATGGCAAATGAACTTGTAAGAAGGTTACAATACTTTAAAAGTTGGTAATTATGATGACTTTTGATTGGTTTCTTCTGTAGTTAATTTCAAGAGCAGTTGTTGCTAAAATTCTCTAATTTTCATTCATTGTAAAGTTATTGAAAATTATCAGTTACTACAGTTAATTATCACAGAAAATTATCTGTAACATTACTTCAGCGATGTTAGCATGATGATGATAGATATTATGTCGAAAGATTTTATAATTACTTTTGCTCCATGCAAATGAAGCAATTTGAGAAAAGACTATATAAAAACTGAAAATTATAAGTTGATGTATGTACTTTTTTAGTTTCATCATATGAATAGTACCTTCTTAACCTATCCATGAAATTGTATTACTTTTTTTTCTTTTTTTGTGTGTGTTGGGTTTTAGGGCTCGTCATAATTGTATTACTCTCCTAGAGTGAATTGACATATTATATTGTATTCTTTCTAGATGTAGGATAACAGAATTGTAAAATTATATTGGTTACACAACAGTTCGATGCTCCCCAGCTCCCTTGCTTGGTTTATCCACTAATTTCAAAAGAAACCAAAAATGTTAGAGACAGAAGTTTCAAATACAATTTAAAATCATTATTTCTAACTTTTTTTTTTTTTTATATTTTTCTCTACTCCAAAAATAAATGTTTTCTAGGCTGGGCAATTTTCCCTATCAAAATTTCTTAACATTTACATTCTTCAATATGAAATATATTATGGTATGAAGTTTGAGTAATTTGAAGAACACATGTCTATTGAATGAATTTTCTTTGCATGAAATTCCACAAATGTTTGACCGTTGTAACACGACTCAATTCTAAGTTAATTCGAAGTGAACTAATAGTTTCCCCATCGGGCTAACCCCCACCCAGTTACAATCCGTCATTATTTCCGCCCGTGTACGGTCCGCTTCTAACACTTATTGCGACAGGAGGGTGAAGCAATTGGTAAAATATAATTCACGAACCCATCTAGGGGTCCGATATTTTCTTCTAAACCCGGGGTCCCAATCACCCTTAATTCTCTTCTGTACATTAACCCGCGCTCGCGACGGCTCTGTATGAAGGTGAGAAAATATCTGATATTACTCTCTTTTGGCTGAATAACACTGATTAATTAACATAAACAGTAGAAATATTTTGTAAGGACGACTGGTACCGTTATGGAGACCAAGAGCGGTGGTCAATGAAAAACGCTGAGCGGTAAAGCGTACGTTGAAATCCTGTTCGTCCGAAGAAGGTAAGGTTCCCCTCACATACTGTCGACAAATGTCGTTCGCTACCATAAATTCCCCGGCAACCAAACACGTCTCCTTTCCCAGTCCACTTGTTAGGTGGAAGAGTGGACCTCATGGCCTGATCCTTGCCAAAAGACATAAAATATATAAATAAATGGATGGGTGGCGCGAGATCGTCACGAAAAATGGACTGGACAAAGAAGCACTCGAACGAGTACGCCAATTCGGAAAAGCACATCCAACGTCGCGCTCAATCTACAACAAACAATGCCTGTCCCAAAATACTACATTACATCATTATGAAACTGTTCTGAAGCCAGTAGTTATGTATGCAGCCGAAACACTGTCCCTAAATGAATAATAATAATAAAGGACTCCTCGAAGAATTGGAGGAAAAGAGCACAACCCTTAGGGGTACCACGGGGTCTACAAGAATGGCACCCATCAAAAAAATTCATCGAAGTAAAATAGAGAGAATTACAGAAACGATCCGTAAAAGACGGACAAGATATTACTGTCATCTCAAACGAATGAACGGAAACAGGCTGACTAAACAGAGCTTTCGCTTTTTTACTCCAAAACCACAATACCCTGGTTTATGAACACCAAAGAAGGCCTCCAAATGCTGCATATAAAACCCGAAGACGCTTTCAGTAGAGATCTCTTCCACAAAAAGATACGAATGGGATAACACGAGACGAGCAACCCAAAGGAAGGTGAGGTACCTCTTGGACTAGAAGAGGAACGCAAGCTAGCCCACTCACAGAGAATGAGGGAGTGCTGGGCTTTCTTTTGGAAAGCGAAGCAAACTGCCAAATGTAGCAAGACTTAACGTGCTCCTAGATGGCCCCAACGAGTAATATAATATATAAGAAATGGATGTTTTAATGTTTGATCTTCAAGACTTCAAACTCGCATGAACTCGTTCCTACAAGGAAACAGATTAATTAAACTTGAGATGGTGGTAGAAAACTTGTGAATGGTGGTACAGGTCCTATAGCTAAGGAAATTAAAGTAACATAGTCCAATTCTCTATATAAGAGTACTGAACGTCTATCCTTAATCAAGAAAGTGTTTATAACCAGGCCCGACGAGACGGAGGGGCATCCAGTCCTGTAGGCCCGGGTATCGCTATAATTTTTGCTAAACTATTCTGTACTTATTTTACAAATACAACTATATTATGTACATATATTTTTCTCTGAAGGATGACGCAAACAATTTGTGTGAAATTCACAGATTAAATGAAATGTCTCATTTGGTAGTACAATCGTTTTTCAGAGAAAAGCCTCCTGGTGCAACTAGAGAACCCGCTAAACTCTTGAACCTGGCTTTTGCCACTTCCGTCCTATCTGCATTCTCTTATCCGCCTGGCTACTATTTTCGTTCCGCTTTACACTGTTATCACGTACATCCAGTGGCGGATCTAGACCGTAATGAGGGGGGGGGGGNTGTACGTAGTATATAGAAAGTATTGTAATCGTGAAAAAAATTCGAAAACCAGATTTTTGTGGAAATATCCGTTTTGGTGACCCCTGATTCCGAAAAAGTTGTTGGCTGGACGTCCGTCCGCCTGTGCGCAGCACTCCTGACCGCATTACTTTTTTTTCATTTTTCGTGATTAGGGTAGAATTTGCTTTGACATACGCACGTACTTTCAATTTTCTTTTTACTTTAACACTAAGGGCACTTCACATGAAGGTCAAAATACATTTTTGAATATTTTTAAAAAAGTGGTCCGACGGTTTTGCTTAAATATTCTGCAAAGTGTAATTAGTATATGTTACAACCGCATTAGCGGTATTTCGTTTGAAAGTTTGGTATATACGCGCTGAAATAATTTCTATCTGCTGTACGTACATATTTTTTACTATTTCAAGAAGCTTGAATATATGTTGTAAAATAATTAAAATGGTGAAGGAAAACTAAAGAGCCACGTTGGACGCCAGTTGTAATGAACTTAATTGATAAAGACAATGGCCGCAGGTAGGAGCGTCAATGGTAATATATTTAATGGAATAATTTAAAATGGCCACACGTTGTAGAGCCAAATGTAACATAATCAAATTTGGATATTCGTGGCTAGCTCAGGAATATCAAATTTGAATAAAAATACTGAATGTTAATCCTACCTTTGCCAACATATGTCGTAGAACAATTCCCG
>NNCF01127022.1:327898-358227 GCA_002313205.1 Laupala kohalensis
TCTTTTCTGTATAATTGTGTTTTATTTATGTTTATTAAAGAAAATGTATATATGGCATGTTGTGAGTTTACTGTATCGAAATCAATGTTAATTAGACCTATTGGGGAACTGATCACTTAAAAAATCAGTAACGCATCAATAGCAGTACCTCCTGGGTGATGTGGAATTCTGCTTCATTGATTAGATTCTTATTCCCGTCAAAATTAGAATTCAATAAGTATACTTTGTTTTGTGGAAATGTTTGCTGTGTTATTAATAAGAAAATTTTAATAAATGAATGATTATTCACAATTCAGTGGTAATTATTTCATTTTTATCAGACTATCATAAAGGCTTGGTCAAAACAAAAAAAAAGTTATGATATCAGTAGATGATTATATGTAGTGTTGCTAAGTGGTATGGTGACCAGAATGTGAGATGGAGTTGCTTATCAAGTCTCCCATGAGGTTTTCAGATTATTTACCAATCCCTGAAGAAGCTTTTAAATAAAAACTGAAACACTGGCAAGTTAAAAAAATAGGATTTTTGGTTTGACTATGTCCTCATGATTTTTTGATAATTATATAGAGTGCTCAAGAATCCTGGACATATTTTATTTTTAATTTGATATCTCTTGAATGAACATTTCCGAAATTCCTCCCCTTCACCAAGACTTTGTTGGAGAAGCAGAATGTACTGTCAGGTTCATGGTGGTGGTTAATTGTTTATCTTGATATATATGTTAATACAAAAATTCAACTTTATTTAGATGTGTTGATTGTTGAATGCAAGTCTGAATGTAAATAAGGTTTTATAAGTTAACGGTAAATAGTCACTTCTAGGGTAATTCATTTAAATTAGCAAACAATAAAGTTAACATGAAACTAAGTGCAAAAATGTTTTCTTCTTCAGTAGATGAGTACTTGCGTAAATATGGAAACCTGATGAATTATTCCACTGCAAAATTGAAATAACGATAAAACTGGTATCTAGTTTCTTTAGCAAACTATGTTTGGCTGTAAGTTCATAACGCTCTATACTGAAACAAAATAAAGTCTACAAAATCATTAAAAATATTAGCGCGAAGCGCAATGAAATTAAATCAATTTGCAGCTGCTTTTTTGACAATAAAGTTTATTCATATTTTTGNCGAAAAACAAATGTTTGGTTTTGAATATCATGTAATTATCTTGCAGGAGTCATTTTTGAGCCAGTCAACCAGAGTCGCGGAAAGACATCGGACATCACGGGTCTCAGGGCAGATCGTGATGCGCCCTCCTCCCTCTTACTTTACTTTCTCTACCACAACTCAAGAACACACTTTAACGCGCGCTTGTATCATTGCACGCATAAATCGAAAAGATAAAGTTTTTGTAGTACTAACTGTAGTTTTGTAGTACTAACTGTAGTTTTGTAGTACAGTAACAGAGCTTGGATATCATTCCAGGGGAGGGGGTAAAAATTCGAAACCAGATAGTGATATGAGACATTCCAAAACACATTTACCATATTGCCCCCACGAGGTCACACGCAGTTTGCAACTGCTTTTTTGACGATAAAGTTTATTAATTTAGTCTTTGAATTTCGCAAAAATCGTTTGAGCCATTGAGTTTCCGAAATAAATTGTTCCTAGTTGTAACTTTTTTCTTGTATTTTTTTTTCATTTTGAACTATTAAGTAATTGAGTTTTAATAGTTTTTTAGAGTCTTTATATTAAAGACCGTTTCTTCAAGGAACTCGAGCGCTGACTTTTAACCCCCAAGGAATACAGGACGTTGTAGATCATAGACTATAAACAGGATGGTCTAGATCAGTCTAGATGTTGGACCCATTATAACCTTATTGGCTATGTCTAAATGAAAAATTCGTATTCGTTTATATAGATATCACATGTATTCTGGTATTTTTGAAATCAAAGAAAATGATACTATGAACGAAGTGAATAAAGAATAGTATGTAAATTGCCAGTTTTTAAAGGTTAACATGTTCTGGTTTCATTCAATTGTGTTTTTAACTTTCTCCTCGCTGTTCGATTTCAATCGTAATTTTTGACGTTTTACAATTTTTTGACGTCGGGAAATTTTGACGTATTGGCGACACTGACAGCAAGCTTAAATTTGACGAAAATGCGCGGGGAGCTATTGCTTCGTCGACGTTCGTCATGTGTGGTTATGTGTGTCAGTTAACGGTAGAGGATAAATGATTAGTTTTGCTTATTTAGGAATTAGGAACTAAGATGTCTGCAAGGTCAAGTTTAAATTCACCAGGAAGATCGGTGGATCGTTCTCGTCGCAGCAGTTTGAGGAGAAATCGAAGTATATTGCCCAATGACACGAATTGGGGAATGGTTGACATTAGTAAGTCGCATCTCAAAATTAATATAGCATGTTTCTTAAAACGTCAATGCCATGCAATCACAAGCTGTGTGGGAAGTAACAGGATTGTGGAAAGCATTGTGATGTGTGTGGATGTCAGGTGGTGACAACTATAAAAAGTACTGTTTTAATATTAAGAATATTTCCCTTTGTCTGGAAGAAAATCATTCATGTAACCTTGACTGTACCTGTACAATGAATGTTTTCGATTGCAAACAC
Source organism: Laupala kohalensis (assembly GCA_002313205.1). Lineage (NCBI taxonomy): Eukaryota > Metazoa > Arthropoda > Insecta > Orthoptera > Trigonidiidae > Laupala > Laupala kohalensis. The sequence continues at coordinate 330,472 of NNCF01127022.1, forward strand.
GTATTTAAATAAATTTAAAAACTTCTTGTATTCTGTGTTATAGTTTATTTTGTGATAGTTATGCTTCTTCATTGAAAATACAATGTTTTCACTTGTCGCTGAATTGTTAGAAACATGATTCTTCTTTATTTACTTTTTACATTTTTTATTGTAGGCCAAATGAACTTAAAAACTTTCTTTGGATCAGAATTCTATAGTTGGAAGCTCTTGGCATGTTAACCCTGTTAATGCTAGACTATTATTGGTATTTTCTATATTTACATGAATTTGAATAAAGTTGAGAGAGGATATAGACTAAATAAAACATAGTACCATACAAACTCACCATAATTTGTTGTGACACAGTTGTGAACTGGTTTTGTGTACTCTGGAGGTCGCTCGCTGTTGTCTATTTTTCGATGTAATATATGAACAAGTCTTGCCTACCACACACTCTACTGAAATATTTTTACAGAGTGGGTTTAGCAAGTCCTTACTCCTCTCGCATCCTCTGCCAATCAGGTGATAAATACTTTATCATTTTGTTGAGTCGACTTGACTATTAAGTTATAGAAGTATTTTTACGTAATCAGTTCTCAAACCAAAGAGAAATAATGAAATTGGTTAAACTTTAGATTTTTTGCTTTGTTCATTTTTTGTTGGTACAATACTTAATCTACTTTTGATGATTTGAAATCAATTTGATGACGTTAGGTCCTTAAAAATTAATTACCCTGTCACTGCATCTGTCTAGCAAGTGTGTGTGTTACACCAAGTGGTATTTGTCATAGAATGCAGAAAATAAATTGTCCAGAACATCAATTTCTCATGAAGTATGTTTCAAATGGCTGTAGATGGTAGCACCATTCACTTATTGTTAGAATTGTAAAAAATACATTGTGCATAGTGACTTTTTCTTACTGTGCAACATGTTATACTAATGTCCATTTCCCGAAAACTATATTTAAGAATATCATTTTTTTATATTCCTTTCCAAAAAAAAAAAAAGAAAAGGGCTCTAATGACCAAGATGTTGACGAGCCCTAAAGCCCCACAAAAAAAAAAATTACAAAAAAATCAATGAAGTGTTAAAAATTTGTAGTTCAGCTTCAGTTCTATTAACTTGAAATACATAGTGTTAAAGGCTTTTCGGGTAGAGGACCTTTCTACTATCATTGTTGTTGAACATTTTATAAAACTAATTACATTCTAAACAATCAAATTCATTGACAATTTTTAGAAATGCATCAGCACTCATAAGACGAGTCTCTCTGAAATTTTAGAATTTTTATGTGAATAGTTCATGAGATAAAACACCCAACTAAAATCCTTAATGCAAATTAGTTTACTCCTCCACTTGAATTTCTCCCGCAAACTTGTCTCTCTTCTACAGACATCATTTTCCCCCCCTCTTGGGAGTCCAAATGTTGACAAAAATTGGAAAATCTTAGGAGGCAGAAAAAAAAATTTCTTTGTCAATAGTGCTGAAGGTTGATGTTTTCCATGTATTAAATATATTATGGTGTGAAATATTTTTATTTTTTAATATTATTTCATCATCGGGGAAAACACCAAACATGTGAAAGATGGGTAATTTGCACAAAATATTATAAAATACAAAGAATATTCATTCAAAAACTAGTAGTACCTAAGATTTATTCTTAATACTAGAAATTAAATTTTCGTTTGGTATAATCCATGATACATTATCATTACATAACTTAGATATTCTATTGGCTGTTGAAGGGAATAAGCTCCAACTTATCAAATCTTCTATGAAGTCGTGGAGCAGTTCCTGTAGGTCAGCCAGGCGCGACGAGGTCTTGCTAACCCGCCTGCGCGTAGGACATTGTCCTCTCACGCATAGGTATCTCTTACTACTTGATGATGAACCCGTTTGTGAGGAGAGCAGCTCTTCTCTGACAGTGCGTCACCTACTAACTGATTGCAGAAAATATACCAGAATATGGAGACAAATTGGTCTGGCTGCAGATTTTCCAACAATTCTAGGAAATGATACAGATATTGCTAATAAACTATTGAATTTTATGAGTAGATCAGGGCTTCTCCCACAAGTTCTCGAGAGGGTTTAAAATTTTCATTTTTCTTTCCTCTTCCCCTTCTTCCTTCCTTTTTTCTTTGTTTTGAAAATTATAATTTTCAGAATTTACTTGATTTTTGATATAATGTATTGGACAACTTTATTCCGCCCTTTCCTATCATCTTTGTGTTTAGATATTTGTTGAATTCAGGAGGTTTTTTTAAGTGGGTAGGGTCGAGATATTCGGCGAGTCCCACACACGGGGAAGAGTCAGTACGTCTCTTCCCTATGGTGTGAAACTGCATTTTTCCCCACCTGCAAGGGCTCTAATGACCTTGACGTTGGCGAGCCCTAAAGCCCCAAGGGAAAAAATTGACTCCTTATGACCTGGGCTAACAACAGAAATTTCATAATATTGACAGTTAAATCGGAGAAGCGTTGGCGAAATATAAAAATCAAATATAGATCAAAGAACAGATGAATCAATAATATTACTCATTATATGTGTGATGTATGTACGTATCCCGTTTCGGTCAGCTAAGGACCACGAATGACGAGTGACAGTAAGACTCAGTTTTTGTCTAGTGAGTATACATCATGAATTTTACCGAGATAGGATCCAGATTGCTGTATTTGAGTATTTCATCTGTGGTTGTTAGCTGCGGAGGGTGAACTTTTTCATACATCACAGCTATTTAAACTGAGATGGAAATGAAAAGCTACAAATTTTATCTTGCCCCACCCGGGATGACTTGGTGACGAGTAATCACGCTGACACCGTAGCAACGGAGGGGACGTATTACTCATTATTTTGAAGGCAAAAATTAAATCAGCTCTATTTATAGCAGATTCAAAGTTAGCCATAGAAAATGTGCTGTAGATAGGAGTGAGATTGTGATGTATTGGTGAAATATATATTCCAATTCAATGCTGCAAATCTTTAAAAAATTCAATTTACAAATTCTAATTTCTTTATCAGACCCAATCCATCAGGTCTCTATATAGTAGAAGCGTACTTGACAAGGGGTTAGATAGAAGAGATATAAAGTGATCTGAAAGTAGAAATATTCTTAAAATTACGAGTTAATCTCTTAATAAAATAAAACACTCTTGAAAAGATAACCTAACCTAAAAGGTCAATTTGAAGTACATCAAAATCAATGAAAGATTTAACGGATTTAAACAATTTTGCAACAAATCATTAATAAAAATTGAAAATTGTAAAGGTCCAAGAAATGTGCCCCAGGTAAAACATCCAAGGGATGTGGAAAAAATTGCCCTGTTTAACGATTTGTGTATGCCCACTTAAGTATGAGGAAAATCAGTTAAGTAGACTGCCGTTAATACCTAAACCTTAAGCTTCCTAACCAGGAATTTAATATTTACCAAATCAAACCCTCTGGACAAATCAGAATAAATAGCATCAACAACAAACCCATTGTTTAAACTAGAAACTATGTAAAATCACTAGCTGATTGCCTGGCGTTACGCGGACTTGTTTTTGCTCGCAAGACCAACGAACCCACCCACTCATTGGAAACCTCACAGGTCAAATTTATGCTTCCAAGGCAAGGTACAACTACGGCAGTGCGGTTGCACCATTTTATTAAAACACTTATAAAATCTAAACAATTCGTCCAAANTTTTTATCTTTGTTAAATGCACAAAACAAAGAACCCGTTAAATTTGATGAAGATTGATTTTTGCCGACTTAAATTCCTCTTTTAAATTGAAGTATTTTAACACTTCTAGTTTTCATAAAGGTTTTTTCAATAATTTAAATTAACCTTAGTAGATAGACATATGTTGTTGCGGACTTTTGTGTAGAACTCTTAGAGGCAAACAATATTGCCACTCGTAGTTGTCATCTATCTCTGACCATTTGGGTAGCGTAAGTGAATATGGCCGATTTCCCCTCCCCCATTTCATCGACATTTATCTTCTTTACTTTTGATCATTCTTTTCATACATAAAAAAATGAAAGTTAGCCTATGTTCATCCTGGACATCTTAATTATCTCGTTGCTAAATTTAATCGCAATCGGTTCTGTGGTTTAGTCATAATTAAAGTAAAAACAGACAGACACACTTTCGCATTATGCATTTGTATATTAGTATGGATTATAAATCGACAAGCTAGTTGCTGTTGATCTCCAAGTAATAAGTCTATGCTGTTGAGGTACTATAAACTTGTGGAAATATGCAACAATATTATTATAAACTAATTTATCAAATAATTTAGCAGGAACATTATACTTGTTTATTGCCTCTAATTATTAATATCAGAACAATCCCCATTTTTAAGAAGTGCTGAAATGAGAGAAAGTTTCCATGCTTCACGAAAGAACTGCAACTTAATCAAAGTATTAAATAACTTTGTCAACTATGGTACAATTGAATTAGCACAAAATCGGATAATTTTTACATGTATATTGTCGGGACCTGGGCTACTATTAGAACCAAGCTCGATAATACATTTTTTAATCTCAGACTCTGTCGATGTAATATTATTAAAACAATCTGAAATATCAAAGGATTGTGAGTATTGTCAAGATCCAAATTCTGGTAAACTTCACAAAATTTATTGGAAAAGACATTAACAATGTCCAAACTATTATCAGCAAATTGACCATCATGATGCGTAGGTAAGGGGATAGAATGCCCATGACTAATAGAATTTACATACTTATGAAAATATTTAACACCAGAATTTGAAAATTCTTCAGTATTATTAATAAATTGTTTTTGATCCCTAGTTTATAATGATTTACATCTGCTTCTTTTTAACTTAAATAGTGAATAATATTAAAGTGACTTATATTCTTTATAAAATTGTTTTTTTTATTAAATGGAGCATATTTCAAATTATTAGAGAACCAGTGTGGGAAATACTTACATGTGATGCAAAAAGCAGGAACATATTTTTCAATAAGAGTTGCAAATTTAGGATTCATTTTGCTCAAAAATTTATTTAAATGTCTCATTTACAATCAATACAGAAAAATTAATTTCACTTAAAGCTAATTTAATTTCAGAAAAATTTTATCCATTAAAGTCAAATAATTTTTCACTAATTATATATGAATCAAAATGTGAAACAAGAAAGCTTTTTCCTCAACGAGTTATGGTAAGATTCGCACTAAAAAATACATTAATCATTAAGATTCACAACAGTATCTTTGGTGTTCATGAAAATCCAGAAATCTCTTAAATTGCGTTGAACCTCACCTCCAAGTAGCAGATTAATTATGTTATGTTGAATGAGAATGGGAGACGGGACCGAGATTTGAACACGGATCCTTCAACTTAACGTGCTAATGCATTTACCAACTGCGCGGTTACCTGGAGGTGAGGTTCACCACAATTTAAGAGATTTCTATATGTTTGTGAACTCCAGAATTGGAAAATACCGATACAATCGAGTACTTCCTAAGGGAGTAATAATAAATAAATTAAATTTATTGTCAAAAAACAGTACAGACTGCGTATGATCACGTGGAGGACAATAAACTAATTTACTCTCCGGAAGCAAGCAAGGAGTCATGTCATATGAGGATTCTAATCTCTATGAAATCCCTCAGAGGTCTGTGTGTCTCTCAACTTCAATGTGAATGGTAGACTGGGCCCAGGGACGAATGGTGTGGCGCAGTTCGTAAGCGCATCAGCGCATTAAGCTGGTGTTCCCAAATTCATATTTCAGTTCCATCTCCCATTTTTATTCAACATAACATAATTAATAGTATCTTAGGTGTTGTTGTTATTATTATTATTATTAATAATATTTATTCACCCAAAAGCAATACATTGTGTCACATAAGTCTTGCCTCCCACAGAGATAGACAAGCTATTTGTGCATGGGTAGGCATAAAAGAAGTTACAGGCATATGAACCTTAAAATAAATTCAACAAACACAATAGTTACGGGAAAATGATCAATCATAAACATCAATACACATAAAACTAAAACTACATTATGTATCCACTTGGAGATATTATTTTTATTCTTTAACATATCAGATCTTTACAATTAGCAGGCATTTGGTTGAAAGCTTTAACACTATTATAGGAAAATTTTGCATTTGAGAAAATTAAAAATTAATTAAAATTTTACATTAATTTACATTTGAGAAAAGAAAAACAATGAATAAAATATATTGTATCATTGTATACTTTAACAATAGTAAAACATATGTTATGTTAGTTGAACATAGATGAAGAATATTTCCAGAATCATTCTTCATGTAATTATGTTGAAATAAATTGTGAAGCCTATACCACACATTGAAACGTGAGATTCATCTCTCACCTCTACTCGACTAGAATAACTCTTAGAGAAAGAACACCTCTGAGTCCTAGACCACTCATAAGACTTAACAGAGGTGGTTTAGTGGTAACATCTTTGCTTCCAGGATCTCGCTGAGTGGTAGAGTGGAGGTTCAAATCTTGCTCGGTCGAACTGGGCGAGGTTTTCAGCTGGGGTTTCCCTCACCTACTCCAGACTAATGTCGGTTTCGTATCATAAGTTCCCCGGCAACCCAACATCTCTCCTTCCCAATTCCCAAGTCTAGCGTTTAGGTGGAAGAGTGTGACCTGAACCTCACCAAAAGGCATAAAATAAATAAATAAAGTAAAGTAAAATCATCAAGAAAGCAGAGCTTTACACTTCTATCGTAGACCAAGTCACTAATAGTAGATTGCACTGTAATCAAGAAATTTTCGTAATAATAAGAAGTGTAGTCCAGCAAGACATATGCAGCACCGATAATAAAAAAGTCATTAGCAATGAACACTTTTATAAATAGAAATTCAAACGAATTATCCACTAATGGCATTTTCAGAAATTAAAATTTTTACTAACTGCAATTAATAAACCACCTCTGTTTTTCTTGACTAGAGTATACAGAATGATCTCAGCAAACAATATTATACTTATTTAAACCAAGTTCCGCATCAGTAATATCTTTATTGAGCCAGGTCTCTGATAATATTATAAAATCATAATCTTGAAGAAATTATCTAATTGCTGATTGTCTTCTTTGTAATTATCTAATTGGGTTATGCGGTTATAGTTTGTAGACAATCAATTCACTAAACATCACATCAGGGCAGCTATGAATTAATGTAAAAGTTGCCCTGATGAAGATGCTGATCGGCGTCGAAACGTTGGCAATTTACAGTGAATCTTGTAGACCCTAATACTTTTCACATTTTGGTAAAATATACCAATAGGTATGGGGCTCAGTAATTCCTATGGTGACAGTGACTTATTCAGATTGCAAGAATTCCCTTTGAATATTTAATAAATAAACCTTGTTCTCATTCTTCTTTGTGTTTTTTAAATTTGTATATGACCTTTGCGTGGTACTCTCTTTGAAGTTTAGTTAAGTCACCAGCCGTAATAAGCTACAATTTCTTTCTTACGTTGGAAAATCCAATGCTTGCTACCCTTAGTTGGCAGTGTAACTCTTAAGTGGTCGAGTTTTGCTTTTTACAAAATTGTTCCCAAGTCTTGAAAGAGAAATCTCAATGTTGAATGGTGGGCAGCTATCAAGGGAAGAGAATAAGTCTTTGACAATTGACATATCCTTATCAGAAGCGTCTTTGGAATCGGTACGGTTATAGATAAAGATTTTTTTCTTCCTGATATTGCCCTTCAGATTTCTTGTACAGCATTCTCAATGTTGGAAAAAGAATTATCCTCCCATGCATCTAATCTATCTTTAATATGTAAACAAATCTTTTGTTTATATTACTGAATATATCATCAAGGTTTTTAGCTTATTATTTAAAAACTTAAATAAAATCTTGGAATTAGCAAAAATATTATTAAAATATTCATCCGCATCAAGGGAAGCATAATATAATCTAGACATTTTCGAATAAGAGCAACTTTTGTCTCTGTAACAAGCAGAAATAACACTTTTTTTATTGGAATTGTTTTGTCCAGATCAAGAAGGATAGTTATGTGCACCAAATTTTTTATGTTGCTTCGAATTATGATCAAATATTATTGCTCGTTTGGTAGGGCATAAAAACACTTTGATGCCATAATGCTAAATATGCTTCACCAGTAGCATGTGATACAAAAATTAAATTAAGTATTATTTTCATGCACACTGTTATTGTGCGATAAATTTTCTCGATTGTAGGAATAACCGAATTTTTCGATCATTTTTTAGATCACTAAATCACAGATTGATTGAAACTCTACCAGTATATGGTAGAACAACTGTACTGTTTTTTTCTGGACAGGTATTGATGAGACAATTCTCAAAGAAACCTGTGCTATCTTCTGAACTGTTAGGTACTGAATGGATATTAGGAGTGTGTCTTTGTAATATATTTTATTTATTTAATCAACGAGGTACAAGCAGATACATATTTACATATGCAATATGTATTCTGCAGAGGTGCACAATTACACACCTGTACACAGCCCGGGAAAATATAAGCTAAAACTAAAAGTAGACATTAATGAGAGAGAAAAAAGAAATCCTTTTTCTTTTACATCTATAGGCAAACAATCAGTTGATTTAAATAAAATAGAAGCAGACTCTATATTGTGTGTATTCTGTTGTTCAATTCAAATTATTTATTTGCAGTAAACATGTAGAAATATACAAAAGTTATGATTTCAATTATATATATACTTAAAATCTATGATATGGCTGAGGTTCTTATAATAATACTATCATTAATGTCCATTATATGATCTAATTTAATAAATAATTTAAAACTTACAATCTGTTATGGACAAATAATATTTTTATTTTCTGTAGTGAGCTTTTCACAGGAAATTAAAATATTCATCCCTAAAAAGTTTTAAATTATTTATTAAATGAGGTTCTAATAAATTGCTTAATTTTTTGTTTGTAATTTAAATTATAAGTTTCTTTAAGATTGTTAGGAAGACAATTAAAAGATTTAGTTGCAGTTGCAAAGATACGACTTCTTTTGCCCACATCTTTGCTACAAGAGAGTAGGGGGATAGATTTATATTTTGCTTTAGTAGTTCTTAAACAATGGGTATCTGTAAGAGACTTATAGTGATAAACAGTAGACTCCAAGGTATGTTTTTCTTTAATTTTTAAAGGTAATTTAATATTAGCATCAACAGAAAGTAATATTTTAACAAATATTTACATTTAGACTAATAACAATCTTTGTTTTCCTTCCAGGTGACAATTGGTGGGAACACTTACCTGAGAGAGATCATGGCTTGAAGAGGAAACATTCATCTGTTCTCAGAGATGCAAGTACTTTTGTTGAAGATGTGGAACCTCCGTTTCCAGGCTGGCAGAGGTATATAGAGAGGCAGATAGTGAAACGGAAGGAAGCGGATACTCCATCTCCCAGAATCTCCAGTCCCAGAGTCGAGGAATTGAGCCAAACCGATTCTCCCAGAATACCTGCACAACTCTCTCCGAAGAAGAATGTAAAAAGAATGAGGTTCAGTATGGGTTCTGAGCATTCCGAGAACAAAGACTACGAGGGTGATGACGAAGGAGTGGTTGCAAATGTGCAAAGCGTGAAAGGGAAAAGTTCTACCAACTTACTGAAAGCGGTTATAGAGGGTAAGAGGAGAAAGAGATCCGATCGTAATGCTCCAGATGATTCCTTTCAGGAAAGTGTTGATTTGTCTGAAGAGAGGGACGATGAATCTCCAAGAAAGGATACACAGGATCATAAAGTCAAAATTGACACTAATAGATTTAGAAACGTGGAATCAGATGATGATATATCAGTGGGAATTTTTCTGGAAAAGAATGGGACAGGTGTAACTGAAAGTTCCATGAAACAACCAGGAAGAAGGAATTTTGCAAATAAGGCTAAAACATTAAAGACAAGTTCTGAGGTTGAGTACAAAGTTGTTGATAACAGTCCGGTTAGTGATGAAGAAAGAATCGGTGAAAGCACTCAGAAATCATCTAATTCTCAAACGAGTCGCTTGTTTAATCGATTTCTTAATGTAGTTGAAAGTAGTCCTTCAGTAAAATCTACTGTTGCATTAAATAATTCAAGTCATAGGAGATCTGAGAGAGATTGTGATCCGAACGTGCTCCAAAATTCATATACGAACAAGACTGGTGGAGTAGAAAAAATGACGAGGTCCTCTAAGCAAGGTAAACGCCTCCAGACTGAATCTCCATTGNCGAGGTCCTCTAAGCAAGGTAAACGCCTCCAGACTGAATCTCCATTGAACATTAACACTGAGAGCGTCAGTGAAAGTAGACATCATGAATCTGCTCATACAACGAGGAATGCAAACCAGTCTGATTCTCATACGAACTCATCTGAGGATATTGATGCAAGAAACTTTATGGGAGAGAATAGCAAGGCCACTGAAGCACGCAGCGCTGACCAGAACACAAGTAAATCTTTGAGGATTAGGAGAAGCCTAGGGAATCGTGCTCTTCGTAATAGTCTTGATGACTCAGATGCATCCAAATCTTCCTTGAAGGAGAGCACAGAGAATCCAAGTGAGCGAATTGTGCTGTCTTCCGGAAGAGGAAGGCGGAAGAAAGTCCTGCGTTCTCGACGTGTGGCCAAAACAAACAAAGATAATCTCAAATTGGTCAACAGATTTGCAGATTTACAAGATTCATTCACTGCCACATCGAGGTCCCCTTCTGTTACTTCCAAATCAGAGAAGTCGCATCCCACAGTTGAAGGAGGAATAACTGACAGAAAAAAGACCACCAATATTGCAGATGTAGCATATAGTAGAAGTGAGAAGGATGTTGTTCAGTCACGTAGGAAGTCTCATCCAAATAAACAAAGTGATAACAGGTTTCTTGATGTATATGATACTGATACCGACAGTTATTTTAGTCATACTACTCATAACACAAACCCTTATGAAAAGTCTGTGAGATTTTCCAAACGACAGATGACTGGCACCAGTGCTGCTGATGACATTTCAAAATATGAAAATATTCATAATATGGAAACAGATAATGAGGATGAAGAAATGCTTTTCAGAAAGAATCTACGTCACTCCCCTCGTAAAAACAGATTTGTGGAAGTAAACTATTCAAGTACAGACACCTTTACAACAACCAGACTATCAACAATCCAAAATAACTCCAAGAATCAGAATTCCTTAAGAAATTATATAATTGAAAAAATGGCAGAAGAAAATAGATTAGTGCTCAAACCTCATACAAGAAAACTACAAGAGCAATCAAAAAGCGAGGATTTGAGTGTTGATAACTCTAAAACAAGTGCTAATGAAAACTCAGTGAGATTCTCCAAAGGACAAATGAATCGCCCCAGTGTTTCAGTTGATATGTCAATACACAAAAATGTTCGAAATTCTGCTACAGAAGATGATGATGAAGATGATGAAATGCTTGACAGGAAGAATGTACATCAATCCCCTCGTAAAGACAGATTTGCAGAAGTAAACGATTCTACTACAAATACCTTCACAAGATCCAGACTATCAAGAACCCGAAACAAGTCCAAGCATCAGAAATCTTTGGGGAAATCTGATATTGAACAAAATGAGGAAGAGAATGCGTCACAGTCTAAATCTCCTATGAGAAAGCGACAAGAATCTTCCAAGGTGAAAGATATCAGTGTTGATAATTTGGCTACACACATTGATGATGATGAAGATGATGAAATGCTTGACAGGAAGAATGTACATCAATCCCCTCGTAAAGACAGATTTGCAGAAGTAAACGATTCTACTACAAATATTTTCACAAGATCCAGACTATCAAAAACCCAAAACAAGTCCAAGCATCAGAAATCATTGGGGAAATCTGATATTGAACTAAATGAGAAAGAGAATGCGTCACAGTCTNGATTCTACTACAAATACCTTCACAAGATCCAGACTATCAAAAACCCAAAACAAGTCCAAGCATCAGAAATCATTGGGGAAATCTGATATTGAACTAAATGAGGAAGAGAATGCGTCACAGTCTAAATCTCCTATGAGAAAGCGACAAGAATCTTCCAAGGTGAAAGATATCAGTGTTGATAATTTGGCTACACACATTGATGATGATGAAGATGATGAAATGCTTGACAGGAAGAATGTACATCAATCCCCTCGTAAAAACAGATTTGCACAAGTAAACGATTCTACTACAAATACCTTCACAAGATCCAGACTATCAAAAACCCAAAACAAGTCCAAGCAACAGAAATCTTTGGGGAAATCTGATATTGAACAAAATGAGGAAGAGAATGCGTCACAGTCTAAATCTCCTATGAGAAAGCGACAAGAATCTTCCAAGGTGAAAGATATCAGTGTTGATAATTTGGCTACACACATTGATGATGATGAAGATGATGAAATGCTTGACAGGAAGAATGTACATCAATCCCCTCGTAAAGACAGATTTGCAGAAGTAAACGATTCTACTACAAATACCTTCACAAGATCCAGACTATCAAAAACCCAAAACAAGTCCAAGCATCAGAAATCATTGGGGAAATCTGATATTGAACTAAATGAGGAAGAGAATGCGTCACAGTCTAAATCTCCTATGAGAAAGCGACAAGAATCTTCCAAGGTGAAAGATATCAGTGTTGATAATTTGGCTACAGACATTGATGATGATGAAGATGATGAAATGCTTGACAGGAAGAATGTACATCAATCCCCTCGTAAAGACAGATTTGCAGAAGTAAACGATTCTACTACAAATACCTTCACAAGATCCAGACTATCAAAAACCCAAAATAAATCCAAGCATCAGAATTCGTTGAGGAAATCAACTAGTAAAGAAAGTTCTCAAGAGAGTGCGTCACCCGTCCAATCTCCTACACGAAAACAACAAGAATTTTCTTTGGACAAGGTTAGGAGTGTTGATATTTCTAAAAGAATCGCTCACAATTCGTTAACAAGATTCTCGAAGGAGCAGCCGAGTCATACCAGGGATACTCGTGACCTTTCAAAAGTGAAAAATGTTCATAATTTGTCTGGAGATAATGAGGATGAAGATGTTGAGGGTGATTTAAATTTATCAAGGTCTTCATTGATTTCAGAAGTCTATAAAAGTAATGCAGTTGTCACAAATAAAACTTCAAGAAGTAGAACCAATCGAAAAGTGTCTCAAAGTTTGTATGATGTGAGAATAGTCAGTCAGTTGTCTGGAACATCTCTTGATAATCCACAACCTTCTGTGGATGCTAATAACTCTGGTATGTCAGGCAGGTTTGTTTCAAATACATCTCGAGGGAGAGCGAGTGGTTCTGAAATAAGAAATCCTAAAGGAAAGTCGTTGGTTGTTGGTTTTGCAGTGGATCACGAAAGGGAAGATTGTGGTAGTCCTCATATGAAATCTCCCGGTTTGCTAATGGGTGAAGTTTTGTATAAGAGTCGCAGACTATCTTTGGGCACTGTGTCTAGGAATCTGAGATTTGAAGAGATAGATTCTCTCAACGAAAAAAGTAAGGAAGTGTCATCTATAGAGAATCATTCTTTTCATCAATCTCCACTGAGTGTCGCTTCCCGTTCTGATTCTGGGAAGAGGTCAGTGAATGACCGTGACTTTGATTCGGATGTCCCTCTTGCAGATATCTTGAAGGTTAGGAAAGAGAGTCCATGGAGTATAATTTCAAAGGATTCAAATGTCTTGGTGGTTGGTAGACCTGATAGAAGTACTGTGAGTGGTGCGTCGTTTATATCCTCTAAACAAAGAAATGTCGAGTCAAAGAAAGCTGGAGTGAGAAAATCACTGTCACATCTTGTCACGAATTCGACGCAGGATGAAGAAATGCAGACACCTTCTGTCGGAAGAAGAGACATAGAAAATGTGCAACCTTCTCTTAGGAAGAACCACAAGGAGCAATCTCCTTCAGCTGAGAGAGCTCGGGGTTTCCAAGATTCTGAAGTAACATCAGAGAAATCAATTTCACGAAAACTGCAGAAATTAATGGGTTATGACAGTGTTGCATTAAATACATCAAAATCTAAGAATTTGAGTGAAAGAGAAACCGAAAAGGGTGCCAGTTCTCATAAACAGAGCCCTTTGAATCAAAACCGTAGGGATGTCATGTATCCTAATTCAAAATCTCCTAATTCTGTGAGGAGCAAGACACCAATCGTCATCCAATCTAAACTGAGAAATTCGCTTTTGGAGAGTGATTTTTCCATTGAATCGGAAGGGAACCCCAAGAAATTGAAGGAGTCTAAGCAAAGCAACTACAAACTCATTTTAAGCAAAGAAGCTGCATCAGGAAATTCTATGGTGCAAACTTCCAAATCCCCTGTCCTTACCTCATTGAAGAGCAGACCTCGAAGCAAGAAGATGTTGAGAGTTTTACTGAACAAGATTCAATTGAAAGAAATTAAAGGTACAAAAACTGACAATAGCACTTCAAAAGGTTCAGAAAAACTTCTGGAATCTCCGAAAAGTTATATTTCTCCTCGGAATCTGAGTAGTTTGAGTGACAAAGTTATTTCAGCCGAAGTTAAAAATAAATCGCCGCTCATTAAGTCACCTCGAAAATCTCTGACAAAGCACCAGAACAGAGACATTCAAGAAGAATCATCAGAAGGATCGTTTGATATGGATCTACCTGCAAGTGATATACTTCCGATTGCTGAATCAACTGCTATAGACAATGGATTTGCCCATGATCAGCAATCAAATAAACAACAAACAACATCCCAAAAAGAAGCTGTTAAATTGCAAACAATATCAAACAATTTGGATGGTATTAGAGGTGAAACAGCTCGTGATAAACAATCGTCTCCAGTTTCTTTGAGATTGAGTAAACAAAATCTTGAATCAGAAACCCGGGATGTATCTCGCCATTCAGGAACTAATCTCCGCCAATCGCCACGAAAAGTAAACTCCCTCGGTTATGCACAGAAGAGTTCTTGCTCTTCAGATATTGATCATTCTCAAGCCACGAAAAGCAAACTTTCTTCTTTAGCCTTGAATAAAACGAGACAGGTTGATGTCAAGCGATCCAGTGTTGCCAGAAGTTTGCGAAACACTCCTGGTAATCAATCTAGTATTAAGGAAAGAAAAAATGAGAGAAAGACTATCAAAACCCCACAGTTACAATCTACAAAGTCAAAGGCATTGGGTGTTCAATCGATCAGAAAATCCAGTGTTGNGTCACATACCTCAAGTCGGAAATCTGTGTCCAAAATGTCTCTTGGTGATGTCTCAGACTTCACCGACAGCGACGATTCAAAAGCCTCAGAAGTTTACAAGCAATGTCCCGAACTCAAAGCTCAGTTGGACGAAATAATGTTGAGGAGAGCTGCGGCTGCCACGACAGCTGCCGAGGAACGTTTAAAACCAGTCAAACAGACGACTTTACTCAGCTTCTTTGGGCCTGGGAATCCCAAACCTCTGATTGGAGCGAAACAAGACCAACTCAGAAACAATCCTAGCAAACCTAAAGGAATTCCCAAGCCACCCGATCCAAACAGAGTCTGCGATGGCAGAGTTTATAAGAATCCTCGTCTGGCTAGACCGGCCTCTTGGATTAATCGAAGATTCTATAATAAAATAACCAAGGCGTTTAATAAGGATCTTGAAGAATACGACTTTGTATCAAATGCAGAAGTTGAAAAGTACGTGTTGGAACTGCATAAACTCGTGAAAGCAGTTTTGAAAATTCAGTATAATAAGAAAAGAACACAGAATGAAGAAAATAAAATCCTAGCAGTCATGCAACATCTCTATAAGAAGGAACTCATAAAGAGTAAACTCGACTTCCTTAGGTTCTGTAAAGATTACTTGCCTGAAGAGTTTCTTGCCAAAGGGATGATTTATCCCTTTCCTAACGGTCCCCATATACCGAATGGGAAAAATGTATCTGCCATATACTTACTTGAAGACTTAAAATTGTGATGGGAAACTCAGTTTTGTTTTCAATGTCACTCCCAGTACCTTAGTATGTTTATATTGGGAATAAACAGTAAATACGAATGTTTTACTTAAACACCCTTTTCTTACTTTATTTTGTTGTAAAATTTTAAGAAGTTCGTCGAAGATAATGTCCCATCAAAAACAGTTTTTTTTTTTAATTGGTTGTAACTATGGTCAATTTTTTTTAATATATTAAATCAACAGACACCACCAAATCTAGAGTAATTGAGACATATATCTGGTAACAGATATCAATTTTCTTTTTTGTTTTGTGTGTTCAAATAATGAAATTGGTGTAAGAGTACTGATTTTATCAATGCCTATTCTTTCACTAATGTGTCTCAAAATCTTGTTGCTATCTAGAATTATTTACAGGTTCACAGAAAGGAAACTAGAAACTACTGAATTTTTAATATTGCATTTGTTCCACGTAGTATTTTCAATGAGTAATGATCATTAAAAAAAACAAGAAATATGATACACCTTCAGGTAGAGAAGTAATTCTGTATGAACTTTCAGTGATTTTTTTCTTTCTTATACTAAAAACGTAATTCTTTTGTCTGCTGGAGAGAAAAGTTCAGTATTATGTCTGAAATACTGCCCAACCTCCATGAAATGTATAATATTTTTCTAAAGAAGTTAATATTGTATATTTTTATACCCATTATTTGTAAAATGTTTCTTTGTATATGAATAATAAAAATGTTAAAATCATCCACTTCTGATTGACTTGCTGAATTATTTCCTCTGAAAAAAATAATGGGATAATTTGAAAGATTTCTCCTTGGCACTTTTAAGGATGACAAGATTACAGAGCCCAAATTTTCCCTGAATTATTATACAACCTAGTTATCTGTGATGGATGTAAATGCTTTGATCTAATGACGTGTCGTATGTTTTCTTTCATTTCAATTGTTTTGTTTGTTGGATCAATAAGGAATTTATCCTTTATAAAAAGATAAAACTTGCAGAAATAATAAAATCTAGTAAAGCACACTCTGAAGTAATGAAACCACCACCTAACATGATGACATCATCTTTATTTCATTTTGATAACATGTGGTTTTACATATATTTTGGAGTAGTCACCAAAATATACGTAAGAAGTTGATGAATATAAAGTTAAATAGGCCAATGTAGATAGCCAACCAAACAAACATTGATTTAACAAGTAACCAAACAGACATAACAGGTAGTTGTACAAGTACAAACACAAATTTAAAAACAGTTAGAAGATTCTTACACGTGTAATTTAAAAAATGTTAACAATAAATGATACATCTTTAAGATATATATGTATGCTAATTCTTAACTCGGAGGCAAGTTACACGGAACAGTCATTGACGGGTGTAGTCAGATTTTGGTGTCAGGATAGGATCAAGGTCACTTGCCTTTTTGCTAAAATATCTTCCTTGATGAAAAGGGTAAGTAAATTTCACATTTCTTTCAATGGATAAGTGATTTAAAATTTTTATAATTGCACTATTGTCAGATGAATTATCACCCAGAATATAAAAATATTTAAAGAGTTATTCATTCTATTTATAATAATAAAATAGATAATCATCTCATTTCTGTAATAAGTGTATTGAAATGTAACAAACACCCCTGTCAAAGGTTCTAGAACTTGTGAAGATAGCCAGATATTTCTCAAAAAGCAAGTATTGGATATTGTAATTAGACAAAACAAGTATTGGTGTTATCATCTCTTTATTTTCAAGATGATGTTACAAATGAATATAATTTTGATTCGCATATGAATATACTGACCAGATATATGATTTACACAAGGAATATTTGAAGTGCACTTATGTCCATTTTCTAATTTTATTTTGATATCTGAGTATTTGGGGCAGGGGGGACACTCATGGTCATGGAATGATTGGGGCTTAGACTGAAAATGTACATCAAAACACTTGAAAAGAAATAGCTGTTGACGAGCCCTAAAGCCCCACAAAAAAAAAAAAAAAAAAAANAATACATTCGTTTTGGAACAGTGAATTTTGGTCTTATTTAATGGAAAATGTTTGTTGAGTGCTATGACAATTTTGTTTTTAATGTGTTTAAAATTAAATTCTTTATTTAATCCAGAAAATTTTCTTGCAAGGAAAAGTGCTGTTACTTGTATGTGAGAATGGTCATCTTAAAACTAATAACAAAATTAATACCATGTAAAACTTGGTTAAAAAATATTATATTAAAGACTAGTTTTCTGAAAAGTTGCCGCGGTTATGAACTTTGGTTGTAATGAATATTTTAATGAAATAATAAACTAACTAATGGATTTAATGAATAATAAATAGATAACAACACATATTTGTTAAATAATATCTTCAAAAAATTAAAATCCACCACTGCCATTGAGCCCTTGATTGTTTCCGAAGAGTAACTTAGTTTATTGCTCACTTCATGGTTATATGCAGTTTGCAACGACCTTTTTGACAATACAAAAACTTATTACTTAAAGAAGTGAAAACTTGAATGATAATAATTATAATAATTTTATTGAACCACAGATTATGAGAATGATGAATGGTAAGTCATAATACTTTCAATAATAACAATAATAAATGTTATACATAATGATCACAATCATTTAAAGGAATAATTTTAATTTATCTAAGTTGAAGTAGAAATTATATATAATAATACATACGATTAGATACATAGAATTATTTTATAATGTTATAGTATTATTAATAATTATTTAGGTTCACAGATATCTTTATAAGTTTTAGTTGGATTCCTTTTATTTCATTTCTTTAAGTGAAAATCTATATTTATACTAAAGGACCCTTTACACCTTTGTTCTAATGATTCTTCTGGAACAAATTGTATTTCATCAATCAATTATTGTAAAGGAAATTCTTGTATGCTTTAGTAGAGATTCTGTTGTAAGAATTGCTTAAGTTTTCTTTAGAATGGAGCTAGTATATAAATGCTTTTCAGTTTCAGTAGTAACATGTTATATAGTTGTGTACTTGCATGGTTTTATCGCTAGTTCAGTCATGAGAAATTCCTTAGTCTCCCTGTCGACCAGATTTATATGAAGTCTGGAATATATTAAATTGGAAAACAATTTAATGTTAAAAACTCCGAATGTATTTAGTTTTCAAAACTTTAAGACCTTGCTGTTAAAGTAATAAATAAATAATATCTAGTATAAAAAGCAGTAGCAAGTATAAACTGTGTTTGACCATGGGAAGGACTCTAAAGGGAACTAATTAACTGTCGGGAATTAAGCAAGAAACCATTCCATAATTTCCGATCATAGTGGCAAAAGTTAGTGACAGATTTAACATTTCTGCGCTGAAGCAAAATTATGCCCCCACAAAAAAAAAAAATAAAAAAAAATTAGTCAGCTGTTCGTTCAAATATCTACAGAACGATATCTAATTTTACCTTCACGAGATTATAAAAAAAGTGCTATAACACGTACTTTCATCAAATCTTGAAATTATTTATATAAGTCGGTCCAGCCAATTTACAACGTTGCCAAAGTGCAAAAGCTGATAGCGGAGGTTTGCTATAGAGACCTACATTTTAGATATTGAGCTTGCAGCAAATAAGGCTGCATAGAAGTATACACTTATAAGCCCTATATAATTAGAGCTATATAAATATTGAACTAACTACGAGGTCTGACAGTTGTCGCAAAGGGTACGAAATTTGTCAACGTTGCGAAAAATTCTTTGCATTTGTTGTGCTCTGACACAAACTGTAGTTGTGGACACATGGCATTACGGTGGCGACCGGCTTTGATGACAAAGTGTTATCGAGCCGTGTTTTCGTAGTTGTGGCCAGTTTGTGGCTTATGTGTTGGGTTCGCTAGTAGATTAACGAGTTTTATTATGCTGATCAGTATTTATTCCTCAAGGGCAGAATAGTGAAGTGTTTTAAATGTTTTTATTCCGTATATAATTTCACCCCTCGTAATAATCATTCTGCTGTTATTCCATATTATCAATTTTACTGCACTGATTTGTTTTAAATTCTACCTACGCCGTTTTTGAAATAATACGTATATAATTATACAATTTTTTAAGTTTTGACCGGAGTGTAATATGTCTGAGAAATGTTCATATTCAGTGTGTCCTTACAATCCACGTCATGTTATTCATAACAGACGATTTGTGTATCATTTGCTTAAGTGTCAAATGCAGCATAGACATATTTTGTTGAAAGATTGCCCATTTAATGCAACTCATAGGGTGCCTCCTGAAGATTTTCCGGAACATATTATGTCCTGCCCACAAAGACGAACTATTGAAAATCATAGATACTTCCGCACTTCAACTCAGAGTAGTTCAATGGAAGACGAGATGTTAAAGGTATGTAGTTAAAATTGTTTTAGAACAGTTAAATTGTTTGTTGCTTGATATGAAGTAAATACAGTGGTGTAGCTATTCCTTCCAGGGCCCTGAGATATTGTCACATCAGGGGCTCCCCAGCTAAAATATTTTGACAAGTTTTTTCAAAAGTAACCAATAACACTTCATGATGTTTTACAAATAAGTTAGTTTATTAATACTTTATGGTTAAAATTTTGAAATATGAATATGAACAATGTTGCTTTTATTTTAAAAGACATAAACTATTGAACAAAAATTAATGTTACTTTTAAAGAGTAAAATAAGAATTAGTTTAATACCTTTGGACCCTATTAAAAGTGATTAATACAACAACTTCGAGGAAATTTTTGTCTGTTGGTTAAAATTCATGTTTTGTCAGAATATTAGTTATGCAAATTTTATAAATGACAAGAAACTTAGTGAAAAAACTCCAAAGGGCACCTCTATCTCATTTTCAAGGGGATGTAAATAAAATTCATAAGAATAATGTTTTAGGTCTCTGAAACATTAGGATTAGGGGGAGGTTTCTTGCGCCTGGGTCCAGTTGCACCAGCCGGTCTGTTGGTAGTTATGCTGCTGAGTAACTATCGGTTAGTTTTTTATCAATCGTGCATGTAAATATCTATTACAAGTTATTACTCTAGCTATCATTTCATGCAAAATTTTTAAACAATTTAAGAGCCAAGAATGTTTGTATAAGTTTTTCCTCCATTTTGTGCTAGTGAATGATTTGAACTATTTTTAAATCTGTATTTTCATTTCTGACTATCCAGTATAAATTATCATCTGTATCTACAAAACAAATGGCAATATGTATGTATGACGATAAATAATGTCTTATGATGTTAGTTCATGCAAATGTAGAATTCTTGTAGAGTGAAGATTTATTTTAATATTCTCAATAATGAAGTTAAATATTGAGTGTTTGGTAGAATAAGTGTGTTATTATCAACCGTAGCTAGGTAGTATGTTGATGTTACATATTTGACTTGGTGAAATGTATCTATATGTTTATGATCGCTGGTATCTGTTAAGGTTTCCGTGGTCGAAAAAGTAAATAAAGTGAGAGTCAACTTTCTACTTTAAAATATGAATTGTACAGTAATTAGTTTTAAAGAAATGGTGGTAGAGTTTTACTTGGACTGTAATTTGACTCTACCCTTACTGAATCCCAGGAGCACACCTTCGGGGTCTGTTGGGAGACTGTTGGACAGATTGGAACACATTTTGCAATGAAACTGTGTCAGAGAAATAGTCAATATAAATTACTTGTATATTTTAATAATTATGATCTTAATTTTTGCTTTCCTTAGCTTGTCTTGCCCCTTATTGTCAGAAAGTCCCTTTCCTTTGGGATAGTAGCATTGCTTTTTCGTTCACCCCTTTTGTTTAGGATAAGAAAAATAATGTATTATTACTGCAGCGTATTTCTGTATTTCTATTTATAACTAACATAACTTGATCAGTTTTAATCAATAAGGTGTCCAAGTTCTAAAGACACTGTATAATGTTCTGGAAGAAATTGCAAAAATATGTAGTTTCAATCTTAAACAAATTTTGATCAGTTATTAGATTTGTGGTTAATTGCATATGTACCAACAAAAATTACAATAGCTTTTAATTTTTTTGAGTTTTTGTCCTTTGGTCGTAGTAGTTTACAGAGATTGAAATTTGAGGAAAGTGAGTTTCTATCCCTCCATTTTTAAACAAATATTAAGAATTTGTATGTTGAGTTTGTGTGTTCATGAGTTAAATATTTAGCATTCTAATAATAGGTATATAGACAATATACTAATGTACTCTCCAGAAGCAAGCAAGGGACAATTCTATCAATTCCAATGAAGGGTCCTAAGGCACTGGTGGATTTATCATTTTTACATCTAAAAGCAATATTATGGCGTATGCATCCCGAGGTTAAGAATAAAAATAGTTAGCTACCTATTATGATACCAACAGAAAATAAACAAGTTCATATTCAATAGAACACAAAAACGTTATTTAACCAAGTCGTCTATTATTAAATCTTTAAATTACTCAAAAAATATTGCCAATAAATTATTAAAACTATTTTACTAACTATTAAAATAACTAAAAATTCTGTATTAATAATAACCATAGTATTAACCCACCATCCATCTTCCACCCATCTAAATTGAAAAATGAACAATCCCTTTCATATGCTCACTCTCTCTTAAAATCGCTAATTCATTAAAACATTTCAACATTCACTCTACCTTCTTCTCTCCACAAACATTCAACTCAACCCCAGAATACACTAAGGATCCCCCCCCCCCCCCCCCCCATCTCCTCCTAAGCGGAGTGTATGCCCTCTCATGCAGTGATTGCCCCTCCGTGTACGTGGGGCAGTCTGGAAGAACGTTCAAACAAAGGGTACAAGAACACATAAATGCATGGAAAAGTAACACTACAGTCTCTCACTTCGCCAATTACCCTAATAGAAAACAAACACACATTCAACATTGAGAAGGATTTCCAGATATTAGAAGTAGAAAATAGATTCTGGCCCCGGATCAAATTAGAAATTTTACATATTCATAGTATCCGAAGACAACAACATCTCCCAATTAAATGAACTTCATTCTTCTCTTATGAAACTAATCTTCAAATTCCTTCCTTCTCGCCCCGTATTCTCCTGTGCACTGGTCCCGACTCCCAACAGTCAAAACCCTGAGAAATTCTTTCCGTCTTCTGCCGCCGGTTCCTGGAAAACCCCGACACCCCCTCCCCCAACGCCTTTATTGTTAGTTTTGGTTGTAATCATGAAATTTAACAATTAATAACCCTTCGTTGGCATCATGAATTGGATGTAGATCATTGTCAACTGATCACCCCTTCTCTTAAAAGGTTTAATACAATTATTTATCGGTTATATTGTATTATGTTGGCTTTCGTGGATATTATTTTATATTATTACATTAATAAGTGTTTACATTTTCAAATAAAAATATTACCGACTTTAATTTAAAACAATCCCTTAGTTAATACTTAAGTTGAAAGTAACTATGCTTTTTACTTCTTCCATTTCCAAACTAAAAACAAAATTTATGCATGAAGAGAATGAAAAATCTAAATCACATGAATTGTTTCTCAACAAAGTTTTAAACGTACCTTTTTTTGTGGTCTTTGTAAATGGGAAATGTAGCCCCTTTTGAAGCTGATCTACCTGGAGCGATAGGAGTTAGGAGTTGGGTGGTAGGTCATTGTTAGTAGGTGGGTTCCCCAACAACTTGGCTCCTGTGGAGGGGTTAGTGGGAGTAGTTAGTAATAGTTATAGAGTTATTGATATTAGGAGCAGAAGGAGGAGGCGGGTTCGCTTTTGAGTAGACGCAGCTACATGAACGAGGACATTCAAGTGAAAAGCTACAAATTTTTTCTGACCCCTCCGGAAATTGAACCCGGAGCATTCAAGAGCAAGAATACCAACACCTGAGCCACCGGAGGCTAAAGAACGTACTTAGTTTATACTTAAAGTTACTTATCTAATTTAAAACGTCTGAAAGTGAAGTTCATTGAAGTAATGAGCTACAAAACTCAATGAAACAAGTTCTGAATAGTAATGCGTGATAGTCTCGCGAGTGTGTTATGGTACGTGAACGTCTGTTTGTGGGCGATTGTTCGTGAGAGAATGAATGCTCTTATTGCTAATCTTTTAAAATAATTAAATTATATTATTTTGTAATATTTTACAGGTTAGTTATTAAGAAGATAGGATTGAAATGGCAAAAAAAACAAAACAAAAGAAAACAAAAAACAAAAACCCTCCCGTCTTTTGTATTTAATCGGACTTTTTGTTAATCCGCCGTGTGCACTATATGAATATACTGCCATTTATTTGATATGTAATGTATGAAGTACAATAAAAAAATCGAGATGTCTGAGACGGTATTATTCTAAGGAGAAGAAAAAAAATTGATCTAGTTAATAATACTAATGTAAAGACCGGGTATCTCTGGTTGATATAATATCCAAATCACACATCCTCACGAACATATCAGTCAGTTTAACAAATATTTGTCCGATGTCGCGTCTTCTCAAACGGGTGGAAGCGCTTCTCATGCAATCAGAACCAAGAGGAGGAATATCAGATCAACAGATTTGTCGGAACACACATAACCTCAAATGTGAGTCCTAAGTGAATCGAGTACGAAGCGACGAGAGTCAGGCAGCGGCGCTTGTAGACCGTAGTGAAGGGGAGGGATCTGGGGAGCGTTTCGATCTGAAAATCATGGTTTTAGAACAAACATTTTATAAATATTATCTTTTAAATCAGACACATTAGATAGATAATAAACAATTCACAGTTTTAAATAGTAACAAATGTATTAATTGTTTTAAGTGGCAAAATATACCTTTATCTGTTGAGAGTTCAGGTGCAATGGGGGACGGGCTATAACCTCCTTAGCTAATAACTACCCCCCCCCCCCTAGATCCGCCACTGAACACTGGTAATTTATGTAGAGAACTACCTATTTGAGTCGAATTTTTTAAAATAAACTAGACTGGTATGTTCGTCAAGAAGTTTGATTTGAATAAAACTAATGTATTAAATACCGTAAAACTCTTTGTTTTATGTAATATGATGTTTCTATGAATTTAAAATAAGTCAGAGAAAATGTTAAGGTTTTATTTGCAAAATTATATTCCTCAGGACGCGGAGCATCCCGGAGCAGAGGAAAACGAATTTTTCCACCCCCCAGAGGAGAACAATGCAGGAGGGTCGCTCCCTGCCCCTGCCCCTCCCTCGACCGTTGCGACAGCGAGACCCGAGGGGAATGCTAACCCAGGACCCGTGGATTGGAGCAAGAAGTTGGGCATGGGTAGAGGCAGAGTGCCTCCTTCGTAATGGGAGGGAGAACACGTGGAAGGCGAGGCGATCAGGTAACGATCGTTTATAGTCCTCAATTCAAGAGAGAACCGTCAGATGTAATTTCTCATAACAGCTATTTTATATTTTTCATAATCTATGTTAACAGCATTTTCAATGTAGCTATATATTGTCAATAATACTAGTTTCAGAGAATACGCGGGATGAAAATGCGTTTGTTACCAATAATTACCTTAATATGGTCTATAACTGACCTGTTTTAAGCAAACTAACCCAAAAAATAGATAAATCAGTGTACATGACTTTTTGTAACTACATTGATAACATTCCACATAATTTTGATGTAATGTTAAATTACTAACTTAATGCGAGTACATTATGTAAAGTACCTAGGAGATCTCATTGACTGTCATATGAGACGGGATATTCACATTAATACTATTGATAGGAAACTTTTATTCTATGGGTTCTTTAATGGTTTAGCCACTTATGGAATTGGTGCATGGGATGCAGCATATAACGGAAATATTAGATCTCTAAGAAATTGAGGGATATAATTTAAAAAATAATTACTGATAAAAATGTAAAAGTGTTAAGAAGGTAACCTCTCAACCTCAGACATGTATAAATTTAACTGTATCCAGTTACACTACTATAAAATTAATTTATATATTGTAGGATCCCAAAAATCTACTAGGTTTTAAACTGAAAGACCTCTCACAGTAAATTTAGAAGTTGGAGAAAAAAGTTCTATGTATAATGCAATTTCTGAGTTCAATAAATTACCAACTGCACAAAAATCACTTAATTGCACTCAAGATTCAGCCTATAAAAAAGTGAAGGATCACATTGTGCTGGAATAGACCTCGCCCAAGTCATATTTCATTGAATTGTTGTCAAAAAATTTAAATAGACCTTTCACTATGGTACATTTGTTTTCTGTTTTATAATAATTTCTTGCCAGATTTTGCCGGTGTACATCTTTGTGAGAATTAATGTAAAGTATCTGACAGACTATGTAATCTAATGTAAGTTGTATTTTGTTCAGTAACCCATCCTGGCCCGGGTTTTTCTCCGTTTTTCCTTCGGTTAGAGGCGGATTTCTTAAACAGGTTCTCTAGGCTTTGTCTAGGGGCGTGTTTATTGTAACAATAAATCGTGAATTTAGTGTTTTTTCAACTCTTATGATTTTTAAACACTATACTCAGAATAATCTATAGTTCGATAATAACTTGTACATGTAAATTTACAAACATATTTGCGTTAAATTACAAACATATTGACATTATATATGTATTATAACTCGCAGCTAACTTTTTATCTTATCTAGGAACTTTTGCTGAAATTTGTGAATCCGCGTCTGCCTTCGGGCCCTTGATCGGAATTGATGGGATGGTCCCTTGCTTGCTTCCGGAGAGTAAATTAGTTTATTGTCCTCCACGTGGTCATACGCAGTCTGTAGTAGTCTGTTTTTTGACAATAAATTTATTATTATTGCCTTAATTTTTTAAAAATATTATTCAATTATGACATGTATTTTTCAAATTGTGTTTTATCTACTGAATTGTTAGAAGATTTGAAAAACAATCTGTTAATGCTTATCATATTTCATTTTTACTTCTCTAGAATTTTGTCCTAAGTATTCATACATCTTCCTAATTTTCATTTACTTTCCAATTTTATTGAGTGTTTAATTTTTTTTATGTACTGATATTCATATTTTAAAGTATGACAGTCTGTATTGTATTATAATTCATTTAGAATTTTTATTGGTATGACTATTAATTT
This sequence comes from Laupala kohalensis, assembly GCA_002313205.1. Classification (NCBI taxonomy): domain Eukaryota; kingdom Metazoa; phylum Arthropoda; class Insecta; order Orthoptera; family Trigonidiidae; genus Laupala; species Laupala kohalensis. The sequence goes on from NNCF01127022.1 coordinate 357,327, forward strand.
AAAATGATTTATTACATTTACATTTTTTATTTACATTCATGATTCGTTTTATGTTGCTTCTTGTCAATTATCTGGGATAATGGGGGGCTGGCACAGATAAATGAAAACCACGGTTACGTCCCGGAAGTCAAAATTTTATTGTTACCTGTCTCGAAGCTTCGAGGAATCTACGCACAACTGTGGAAATAGTAGGAAGTAGTTGAATTTATATATGATAAATCATTTATTGTCAAAATGGCAGTACAAATTGCATATGACGACATGAAGGACAATTAACTTATTTACTCTATAGTAGAAATTGTTGTTGAAATTCTTTTTTTCGTCGGAAGAGTGAGCACCACAGTTAATTGTGAACACGTTTAATCAAGGATATACTGTATATGTATATTGTGTACATAGTTTTAACATTCACAGGCATATATGCCTCTGTAAATAAATCAAAAAGAAAGAAAATTTTCCAACAAAGTATACAAATATGTATTTAAAAACCTGAGGGGTGCTTGTAATAAATTTGTGACATTTACTGAGGGGGTTGGATTTATCTTTGTGACAACATGTTATGAAGTGGGGAGGGGAAGTTACAAATTGCCCATTTTGGCCAGCCTCTTTGTTTGACATTTTGTAACATTTGACTTTGTGTAACATTGATCCCAAGATATAAAACGGTATGAATCCCACTATCAGGCCCACATCATTGATAATCATAAAACATTGATATTCACAGTAGGTCATGTATGTCATATGATAGACACATCCCATTAAAGAACAAAACGGGCAAAATAAAATGTCAAGTAGTCCGCATGAGAGAAATCAATCAAAAAATGCCCTAGACCTCAGAGGTACTGTAGACTAGAATTGTCGTGGCAGTCAACAGAAGGAAAAATATTTGAGAATTTCTAGG
>NNCF01127023.1:0-23316 GCA_002313205.1 Laupala kohalensis
GACAGAGACATGGACATTGGAATATTTATAAAAGATTATAAAGAAGGCCTTATTGACGAATTTATTCAGGGTGGATTTAAATTCCTTTATAAATTCGGTCGAATAAATGACAGTTTATTGTTATCTTTCCGAGTACTTAGGATTAAATTGGATCTTGAATTCTTTTATGAAGAATTAAATGGATTATGGTATGCAGGATATAATGCAACAATCGGTAAAAGGTATAAATATACTTATTCTCATTTTGAAGTGTGTTGGACAGCATTCATGGACATGAAAGTATCTGTTCCTTGTGATACGATCGAACATATTAAAGCTAGTTACGGTGTCAATTGGTCTGTTCCTACTCGGAACTGGTCGTGGAACCTAAATCCGCCAAACCTGCATGAAAACGGATATTGGTCAAAGGAAGAACGGCGTAATGTTGTTCATGTAAACTATTAAAAGTTTTTAGTGGAATAAAACATTCAACCTAAAAATAGAACTTTGTTTGTTTCTTTTATGCTCTCTTTTCAGCCAAACATTTTTGGGAAATTAATTTTTTGATAAACGATTGTATATACTACAATATTTTGCGCAAGTTTATCTTATGTCAGTTCTGGCATTAACTGTTTCTTGACATGAGCTTTAATTCTATTTTACGAGAGAACAAACCTGTTGTATTCCTTGTTAAAGCAGCCTCGATATTCTTCGCAAACCACATCGTACAATATTGAAGCTATTTTGGAATACGTACACAAAAATTTATCGAATTCTGAGATTATTTTACAATCATTATTCAAATTGGTACATTTATTTTCTGTTCGCAGATAATTTCATTCTCAACTTTTTATGTCTATCAAACGAAAGTGAGCAGATAAAATATATTTGGTTTTTTCAATTTTCCGTTTTGTGGTTGTATTTTTTAAAATTTGTTATATTTCTGCTTATCTTGTCTATTGCAGAAGATCTAAATTTACTTGAGACATTTGGAAAAAAGTAGGGAACGTGCGTCGTGTGTGCCCGTAGTGCTTTCTTTGGAAGTTCCGGACACGCGACTTCATGGCTCGATGTCTTTGAAGTCATTAAAGCACTAACATTTTTGTACAGATAGTGAAAATGCTGTTACGGTCTAGGGAGAGCCAACTTGACTTTCCCCGTTTGTGGGACTTTCAGAAAGACTCAACCATACGACGCTGTCGAAATATAAGTATTCGAACACTGAGAACTCAAAAAAGAATGAAAAAATTTTGTCTAAAATATTATAAAAGATGAAGAATGTGCTAAATATAAAGATAAAAGATTAAACTTTAAAGAATATGAAAAAGATACAAAGATAATAATTGAAACCTTCGCGAGAACTTGTGGTAGGAGGTCCGGTCGATTTATAAATTTAATAAAATTTCCAAAATAATTATCGTTAGTGAAACTTCAATAAATTACAAAAATTTATTGATGATTCTTTGTGGGGTTTTATTACTCGTCAACGTTAAGGTCATGCATAAATGAAATACCAAATTGAATTTTAGAAGATTACNGAAAAACCTTAAATGGTGAGATATCAGCGCCAAACATCGTGGATTACCGCTGACCTGCGGAAGACGAGAGTCCTGTCTCCAAATGTCTCCGTTGTGGTCCCGTTCGCACCAAAAGCCCGTCCAGATTACTAGTAGTCACCGTGTACCGGTTGTAGAAGCTCACTGGACGTTAAATGTCGGTCGACGTCATCATAAGCAAACTTGATGAATACGTGAGCGTACTTCCTACTCCCGTAATAATTGATTTCGTCACTCTTAATACAGTCAGAAATCTTGTAACAATGCTCATAATAAACTTGAAGTCAAAACTCGTAGTAAGAATAATGCGGATAATGATGATCCGTTGTGCGAATACTACTATTTCTGATGAAAATCTAAGAACCAAGAAGAGAGCCTGGCGTCTCCCTGCTCAACCTTAAATAAAAAATACCCTACTCTTCTGACGGAACTGCGCAACGTTGTGCCCCTCTTTACTCTGACGTTATTCCAAAATTTTTACCTATCTCTAACAATTTTTTATTTACGTGGTTTTCAACAGTTGGTCCAACTCTCTGTGACGTATGAATACCTCTCGACCAATGGCTGATGTTAGTATAATTTTAAACGCCGGTCATGGTGGCCTGTTATTTTTCGAAAGTTAACATATTACATCATTTTAACACACTTGCGTCGCCTTTCATTCTCTCTGCCAGACGTCGGCAAATGTCCTTCCAAATTAACGTCATGGTACACCCAAAACATCATTCAACCAGTCGTGCTATCGTTCGTGCACCAACAAGGCGATGTCCTATTCCAGCAAGGCAATGCAGGTTCACATGCAGCCTGTGTCACCCAACACGCTCTCCAAGGTGTACGTCACCTACCCTGGCCTGCACGATCCCCAGATCTGTCCCCCATTGAACATGTTTGGGTCTGGATTAGACGTCATATTGCTCGGTCTTGAAGACCGACAGGAAATTTGTCCCAAATGGGGCATCAAATACAGATTACATGGCAGGTCATTCCGCAGGACTACATTCGTCACCGTTACGATCGTCCCCATGGTAGAATTGCAGCCTGCATCACTGCAAAACGAGGGTACCCAGGGTATTAGCTTTGATATTTCGCACGCCATGTCGACTATACTCATATGCGTATGCCTCTGTCGGTGTGATCATTTGTTGTATACGTCGTCGAGAATGTGTCAATAAATTTCTCATCTGGTGAGTCCACTGATTCATGGTGTTTATTTTTAATAGTCCAGTAGTGTTCATGGAGCGATAGGATGTAGTAATTGGGTGGTAGGCTATTGTTAGTAGGTGGACCGGTTAGCCGGGTTTCCGAACAACTTTGCCCATTTGGAGGTGTTAGTAGGAGTAGTTATACTAGGAGTAGTCGGAGGTGGAGAGAAAAGGAAGTGTTCACTTTTCAGAAGTCACTGCTTTAGGAAATACAAATATGCTACAAATTGTTTCTTGCCCTGCCGGGAATTCAATCCGGAGTGACTTTGTGGTGAGCGAACACGATAACCCTCATGCCGCAGAAGGGGCTAAGTAAATAATTTATCAATAACTGAGATCAAGAGGTTAGGTACCATTAATGAATAGGTAAGCTATTAAGACTGACGTTTCTTTTGGTTAATGTCAACTAAAAAGATGTAATCGAATTGCTTTTGTAATCGAGATTTGGTAGCTCTGTAAATTAATATTGAGAAGATAAATTACGTCTGAAGTTACGTGATATTTCTTTTTGTTTTTTTGCAGTAAAATATATTTCATCTATCGAAGATTAATGAATAATCTGTATTAAATTATTTAAAGAGCAATTCATGAAACAATACATTATATTGTCAGATATAGTTGAACATTAAAAAAAAAACAAGTATATAATGATTCACAATACTCTTTGTCACTATTTCGTATTTTTAGAATATTCGGCGAAATTACGGGATACCGTATGACAGACATTGGCCAACTTTTTCCTTTCGTTATAAATATGTGAAAAAGCATCACAAAATTACGTTTTGTTTTCTTTGTCATTGGAGGTGATCTTACTTTGTTTACTTTTAGTATTGACAACTAGTTATTACTATTGTTTCTATCGTTACGAATCACGAAAGCAATATGCAAATGTTCTCAGTCAGTAGTTGGCCTAATCATTTTGCATATGGAATATAAAAACAGCTCAATTACAAAAATGTTAAAATAATAATATTAATAATAATAATTATAGTAATGTGTTCATTTAGTGGCGAGAGTAAGACAAAAGGGTGTGCTCTACCGTCTGTCCACGTAAGAAAAGAGAAAATTACAATATTTATACAGAAGTAGAAAAATTAGGGAGGAGAAACATGTACATTTAAGTTACAGTTTTACTTGTCCATTACCTTTTTTCTTTGAAGTAGCTTTTCTCAATTGCACGATACTTTTTTTCTCTATCAACTCATTCTCTTGTATCTTCTGTTCATCTTCAGTTCTTTGTCTTTGCGTTATCTCTCTCGTCCTTTCAACATCCCATTTCCCACGCGTTTGATTACCTAACAGCTTTGAGCTTCGGATTGCAGTGTAACTCACCCAATTGGTGAGTTGATTGCAAATTACGCTCCTTGTCCTCTTCACCTCATCGCTTTTGTACTCCCCTATTTTGGTCGTGGCAAGTAAATCCGCAAAGATTATTTTAATACATGAATATTAGAAAGAAATGGAAAATGGTTGGACAATGACGGAATAATGCGCTAAGAGATTTGAGTCTCAGATTATGGACAAAAACTAATTTATATACAGAGAGAGATTTCATTTAATCTGGTATTCCGCAGGTGTAATATTCAAACGTATAACAAATTAAATTTTCTTACAAATCTTTTAAAAAACTATAAAAAAAGTTCTCTAGTGCCGACAACAGAAAGCATTTATAACGTACTAAGAATACACTAAATAAAATCCGATTTATACCCCTGAGTAATGTGTTCAAGCTCTTTAAAAGTTTTAATCTCGGAACTCTTAAGATACAACTAGGGATGTCGCGTCATGAAGTCATAGTAAAACTGCAGACTGTTTTCTTCTATTTTGAAAACAAATAAATAAAATTATTCTTAAAAAAACAGTTACAAACAGGGAATGACCAGGCCTTTATGTAAAATCCGCGTCTACAAGATGGAAAATCGAAGAAAATCCCGGTTCAAGTTGGGGTAAACTCGTAAGGTAACTTTCAATAATCGTCAAAATCAATCGCAAACGCCTGTGATGCTACCCAGTATTGTCAACCGGATCGCCGAGCAACTAAGGCTCTAAAAGAATTGGTATTCTCATGCCACCATTTTAGTCCAAACTCGGCTTATGCATGTTGTAAGCTCCATGAAAATGCAATGAAAACAACAATACTTTGGATTTTTTTTCAGAAGAAAGTAGCTCTTTTTATACGAAGAATGGATTTAATAAAAATATTTTGTTATTAATATAGACTTTATAGTGACTTAGTTTATCGTATGAGGTAATAATCGTAGAATTGTTGTTTATTATTTTAATAAGTAATAAATATCAATTAATATCTGATACTGTATTTATTTCGTTCATTTTGTCAACTTATAAGTGTTAGTATTATTGTATTATAATATTTTAATCTATGACCATGTATTCACGAACGTATTATTAACTCGATATTTCGTATAAAATACACAGTGCGTTTCCGTTCATAATTTTGTTCCTTCTTTAGTTAAATTTCTTGTGGCAAAGTAAGATGACTTTGCGTATACGCGACGGAAGGTGACAGAGCGACAAGTGGCCTCGTCCAACAGCATCGCCTTCCCTCCGCACTACACAGCTGCCACCAGCTAAATTAATCGTCCCATTCTCAGCAAAAACCCGTCACCACCATCAACACGTCACGGCTGCTTCGCCTCGCGGACGACGTTGTCTTTCTCCATCGCAATGTGAGTGTACCATTGCCTAACAGTCCAACTACAATCACTCGTGTCACCTGCTCAAACCTCGACACGAAACTGGTTCTCATTGCAGCAGACAGTGGCGGATCTGGAACGTAATCAAGGAGTGGTGGTGGTGGTGGTGGTGGTGGTGGGGAACTGAGGAGCATTTTTGTTTAAAAATGATGGTTTCGCAACACTATTTTTTTTAAAATATTACCTTCAAATACAAATACAAAAATGAAATAAATAATTATTAATTAACAATATGATATTATTAATAACAATAACAATTATTTATTTAAGTTATTAATATAGTATTATTAATTTCATTTATCTGGTATAATTAATTTTATTAATTTGCTCTTATTTATTTTATAGCTATTTGATTATAAATAACAATTGTTATTATTATAAATAATAACAATTATTAATCTGGTAACAATTTTACAAAGTATGCCATTTATCAATTTCAATTTTATCTGTTAAGAGTTCAGGTCCAATGGGGGTGGGAGCTATAGCTCCCTTAACTCATCGATCCGCCATTGGCTATAGACACACATTTTCAATCTCTTTGGTTTCGTGCTTCAGACCAGGGTACGCTGGATTTGGGTTTTGGGTGTCCCTCAGCACTTCGAATTCTCCCCCTACCCTATAAAATACCCATCATATTTAGTAGCTCAAAAATAGACTATGAGATACTATATAAATAAGGCGATATTTAAAAGATGTACAGTTTTTAAGATAGACAAGAATAATCTAAAAATTAATTATGTTCTGTAAATCAAGAATTAACGACAATATTTTACGTCGATGATTAACGATGATTGATTCTTGTTGGACCCTTTACTTTGAGCCGATACCATGACACATCAGTTATATTTTTCCGATGACCACTCCTAAATTTGTTTTAAATAGGTATTAAAAGATGTTTTCTTTTCTTATTGGAGGTTCTTTAAGAAGAATTACCAAGTTTCTTCCAAAGTGGAAAAGACCACTGAAAAAATAAAGTAAGAAATATGTTTCTTTCAAGTACAAAAAAATGGAAGAAATTGTTTTACTTAAAGAATATAATATTTAATTTTAAAAATACAATACCTATATTTGTTGTATTGTTGATAACATAAATTTTATTAGACTGATAAAAATTTAATTAATCATATATTAATATCCTGTTTTTAGCCAAGATAACACCACCAAGTAAAGCTTTTAATTAATAGAGGATTAAAAGAAAAATACAACCACATAAAATCCACTCAATTATTTATTTTACCTTAACCAAGATAATGTATATTTCAATATTTAGTGTGAATAGTATGGAGCTTTTACCTTATGTATGATCCAAACCGCTTTACGTCTATCATTATTTTATTAAACTCGCCTTACTCGCTTGGGATTACAGCCCCAGACCCGCAAATAGCGGGCTGCGCACGTGCTAAGACTTCCTGAGCAAAAAAAAAACAAAACTTATTGCTATATTAAAATGATTCACCGCTTAGGCCATCGAACGCATAGTGCATCCGGTGACACTTAATCTAATAGCTAAAAATATGTATTAGGCGCCGTATAATTCCAATAAAAATTTTCAGCAAAAACATTGATTTATTGGATGTATTTACTATCATGAATTATTTTCAAATAATAATATGTATTCCGCAGATCTCCGTTTGTCGTAAACATTCTAAATTATATTTCTCTACATTCTTGGTACACTACTGATAACATAAAAGGGCCCATTTATTTTTCTAAGTAACACGCTCTGACCAGTTTTGGATCTGTTAGGTTGGCAACACCTCTCTCCTCCTGCTTCCCCTTCGACAGGGGAAGTTTCGTTCGACCAAACGTAGTTCTATTTGAAACGACTCCAATATTTGGAAGACTAATAGTACCGCTGGTAAATCGTACCGAGGTAAAATGTTTCATTACACCGCTATTTTAAAAAAAATTGGTATTTTTTTATTATGCACATTTGGGACTTCTATAACAAAAATATTCTGTATATTCTTGACTTCAATAAACTTTACCATTCTCTATATTTAAACGACATCTCGAGATTCGTTGTCTCGCAAGGTCTTCATAGGCAATGTAAAAGATATTAGAGTTTCTGTAAAAAACGTTTGCGTAATACTGTTATAAAATATAGTTTTTAACAGAATTTGAATATAATTGCAAGACTTGAGTGGCTATTTTTTACATGGTATCCCCTAGAGGCCTAGTCCATGTCCACATCATGGAAAATAAGATTAACAATATACTTGATGAGTTAAATGTTTAGCATAAATAATAATATGATTAAGGTATTTAGAATGAGAAATAATGTGAGACACTAAAAAATATTGTAAGTAGTGTAGGCTATGTAAAATTAGAACAAAAAACTAATAGTAATCATAAGAAGCCATATTATGAATAATTTGGAACTTATTTTAAATAGAAATAATTTGAACTGTATGTTGAATGATTCTATGAGATAACTTGTAAGCTACTTCTTCAAGCACTTTGTACTTTTGCACGATGACTAGAACATCACACGGTCGTCTTACTCTACTGAGAAGTACGAACTGTTGACCATGAGTGATGCAATCAGATCTTAAATGAATTCCGACGTAACCTATTGTTTGACCCTGACTTTTGTGGCCTGAGATTGAGTATGCCAACATAAGAGGAAACTGACGACGTGAAACTCGTAAAGGTGAGCCTTCTACAAACGAGAATCGAAATTTAATCCTCTGAATACCGTATCTATCTGTACTACCAGGCATTCTGACCGTGATGAGTCGAGGGCTAATGGCAATAGCTATCACTTTTGTCCCATTCACGAGACCATCAGCAATGTTCAAATTTCTCATAATGAGGCATACACATCCGACCTTAAGTCGCAATACGTAGTCAGAGGTACACCCCTTGCTGGAGTCCTGGTTCAAGAGCTGTACGTCAACGTCTATAGTCCGTCGTCGTCTTGCTGCTATCTGCACTCTGCGTAGCTCGTGAAGACGCCCTTTTTCTAGGAAGTTCAAGATCTTATTGTTGATCTCTTGTACATTGACAATGTGAGTAGCGAGGATGGCTCGTTTCGCACACTCATCTGGGTTTTTGAGAATGTTAAGTGGGAACACGTCTGTTATGAGTTCCTCTAGAGTTGTAACATACCTGACTCCTGGCATCGGTATTAAAGTATGTTTTATGAGACCATGAGTGACGATTCTCGTATTCACTGTTCCGTTTCCAACTTGAAGCAGTTATTCGGAATAGAAAGCACTACCATCTGTTCGGTGTGTTGTCGTAAGAGAAAAAAACATGAAAGCATCGCCAAAGAGGAGACGTTCGGAGGGAAACACTAACGATGTCCGTGTATGTGCGGGCTTTTTTTAACGATAGGTGCAATTTCAAGGAAGTCTCCGGAGCAGATAAATATCTTACCTCCGAAAGGCGCATCAATATTCATGAGATCTCTCATGACCTATCAAGTATTTGGAAAATGTAGCGATGAGTCATGGGGGCCTCATCGAAAACAATCAACTGCGCAGCGCGAATGAGTTCGGCGCTGAGAACCGTTTGTAATGTTCCAAACCCCCGTTCCCTGCCCTAGATCGAGAGGTAGAGAAAACATGCTATGTGCTGTTGTTCCACGGGGCGTATTTCTAGCAGCGATGCCTGAGCTAGCAACAGCGATAGCTACTTTTCCATGACTCCGCACATAAGCGAGTAGAACGCGTATTAGTTCTGTTTTACCATATCCTCCAGGACCATCGAGAAAAAAAACCCTAATGACAACTGATCACTATTACCATCTATGACTGTTCATACGGACTCAAAAAATTGTTTTTGGTCCGGAGAAAGTCTTGTTTTCCAAGCATCTACTATGGTTCTTTGCATATTTTCTCCATAGGTCAACAACTCTCTACCGAGCTCCGTAGAATCATCATGTACGTCTGGGAGCCCATAAACGCTTAAACTGGAACCCTGACGCCTAAGACTTCGATCGATTTCGAGAAGGGTTAATTTAAAAACGAGTTCTGATTCATGAGGGTTCCGTTGTAAATGATCTTCACTCCGAGCGTTCTTAAAATAAAGCCAGAGAAGAGACACTGGAGCACCTACATTGCAAAGAAGAGCAAAGAAGGCGCGTAGTCGCGGTCCGACCATGAAGAGAGAAGCCTCTCGAACGGCTTGATGGAACTCATCTTCATCCTCAATTAACCCAAGATTACGAGCGACTTTCTGGAATGAACATTCTGGGCCGCCGCGAGAGATTAGGTCAGCGTAACCCCGACATGAGGAGAATTCTGAGGTAGAACAGCTCACCGCGATTAGGGGACACCCATGTGAGCGGACAGACCTTTTGTTTTATCTGGCGAACCGTGACAAAATGATGACCATCTCGATGTTCGAAAATTTCTGCACATCGAGGACGTTTCGTGTGCAAGATAAAGTTCTCATAAAATGTTTGATATGAAGTGTTATCAAAGACGGCGTGATGGGGTCGCTCAAAATAAAGGATCAGCTTGGAAGATGATTCGCTGACAGCATCAGCCTATTGTCCTTTTCGAAAGTAAACAATTTGTTTTTCTTCAAGGTGGACAGGAAGACACTCAACACTTGGCTCCGATTTTGATATATCAAAATTTAAAAGCCTCCAACATGAATCGCTCGCCCCCACCATCCTCTTAGTCACATAATGTTCCACCTCATCATTCTGCTGTCTTAGCGGAGTTACGGTAACGTTCTGAAGAGAACCTCCCTTCATCAAATTCTTAAAAAGATATTGGATAACGCGTAATGTCGACGCGAGTTCCAGATTTGCTTGAGCTTCACACTTGAGCATCAACGCGGGATTATATGGAACGATCCGACCGTCGTGAATAACAATATCCCTGTTTCTACTGCGTATATTTCCCGTGTTCTTGTAATCTCTCCTACACTGGACAAAACCTCTATCATCAACATGGGTTGTGTGAACTGTTGGCTTGGGATAAAACTTAGTGCAATAACCTTTGATGCTGTCCCAACTCAAGAAAGTACGATAATCCGTAGCGCAGGGACCATGAATAATGCGTCTAAGAACAAGCTGCCTGAGCCTCTGCCCCTTGCCTCGTCCTGATGCAAAGGTTGCACGAATAAACGAATCGATTTCATGCGCCTGAACAGGGCCGTCACCTTCGATCTTAAACGCTATGTGCGAATGAGGCAAACCCCTCATCTGCATTTCTATAAAATAAACGATGAATGAAGGGCGACCAAATATGGCTCCACTGCGCAGATCACGCAGGAGCTCTTGCAATTTGATCTTAAAGATCCTGCACGCCGTAGCTGGGTCACTACGCCCGGTGCCATGAGGACAAGCGGTCTCGTAATGTAATTTCATGTACCTGGGTTCTCCTGTAAAAGAATATGGAAGGTATATTTTTCCAGGTTGGGTCCCACCTTCACCTACAACTGTTCCGTCTTGCTGGATGTCATGGGTGACCTCACCAGCAGAGACATTTTGAACAGATTGCATCAGTTCATTAAGTGGACCCATACGCAATCATCCATGCCTACTCGTTCGTTGTGACCTTTGAATGAAACGTAGTCTCTCTTCTTCATACCGTGCAAACATGTCAATCTGCCATGCCCGAGAAAGACGACCCAGATATGAAAAACGTGACTGTGAGAGCAACAAGCACCTAATATAATTTTATTGGGATAACTTCCTCCCCATATTGTCCAAGCGGCCAATAAACCAACCTACAGAACCGTCGGGGTAAAGAAGGGGGTAATGTAATGGTTCCATGACAGAACTGAAGAGATCCATAGACGTTGGTCGCTCACGGCCCATCTTCCATATGCTAAGTCGCCTGGGGTCACCCACAGTGTCTTCAGTGCTCAGAATAGCATGCACTTCTACACCCTTTTGACGATCACCAAGCTCTGGTCCATGAGTGGCTCGGGTGGTTTGCTCAAATTCGAGATGAGTGTGAACAGATGGTTCGTTGGGAAAGTTCACTGGGGTGGCGGTAACCTCCCCACACTTCAAGAGCACAGAAAGTGAAATGGTCGTTGTACGCTCTAGCCCTATCGAGAAACAACTGGTTAGAATAAAATGGAGCTTCCAAAGGAGGCAAATGATGAACATTATATGCTCCTTCCCCACAGCACCATTTCTTTCTTTCCTTTTCTTCCTCGAACAGACGAGCTCCGCAGTGAAGGCACTTATAAGTATTATCTCCCCAAAGAGTCAATTTCTCCAACTTGTAGGAAAGAATACCATTAAGAATTTCTCCGCACCAATATCCCACTGGCCCAAATTCGGAAATCTGGCGCGCAAGGGCTAGGGGAACGTGTCTCATGTGGGTAAGTGTTGGGTTGTTCGCCCTAAAAGTGCGGACTCTTACCCTCAATGTCTGGGGATGATTTTGCGCATAACGCCCAACTGCCTCCCTGTTCACCTCTGGGGTGCCGTTGATTATATCGTGCTACTGCATCCTTTTGAGTTTGGGTTTTTTTTTGTCGGTGTTTAGCTTGGGCGATATGGACTTGTTCCTCCCGCTTTCTTCTGGTCTTAGGGCGGGCGTCCCATTTTACATTTTTTTAGGCCTTCCTGGGCCTCTCTTCGCGTCATTTATGGATGATGCTTCACGCTTCGTTCCGATTCCGCTCGGTCCTAATGTAAGAAGATCAAATGAATTTGTATTTTCTATGTCTTTTAATTTTTTTAAGATGACATAGTTTTTCGAAAATCAACGAAAACGTGTCAATTGAAGTAATTTTCGATTTTTTTAATGTTTCCGAATAATTTCTCTTGAATAATTATTGTTACAGAATAATTTTTAATGAAATTTCATAGCAGAACTGTAAACCCTAAATCATTGAAATTTATTATATTTTATAATTTATTTCTATACATGAAACTGTTTAATTTATTACAGAATTTTGTTTTCTCCTCCACATTCCAAGGGATATTTGCTTAATTCATGCCTGAAATGTATGTCAGATGGAAGTGAAATCTTTAGTAAAACTTTGGCACCCATGTGTGCCTTTACAACAGTTTTTAATGATATTGTTTACTATAATAACTATATAATTACTATATAATGGCATACGATATGACACAACTGCTCAGGGATCAGAATCCAACTCACACTTTATTATTTTGCAAAGAATAATAAATAATGTAGTAAAATGATTAAACATTAATGATAATATTAATCGAAATGAGATTATGAAGAAAAAAATAACAAATTCGAGATATACACATATTTAAAGAACTTTCTGAAAATATGTATAAGGTGGAATATCGCAAATTTCACAATCTAACATCTGTATTTCTTTCTAATATTGTGATAATGCTTGTGAAATTTGTTATATTCCATATTCCAATTTGCTATATTAGAAAGGCATTCAGAAATACATACACATTTCACAGACATACAAATTTCCTCAATAGATCAACAAATATGGGGTTGGAAAATTAGAGATCAGAATACCTATGCTCCAAAACAAACTTCATGATTCTATTTAATAAATGCAATTGTAAAACAAATTTGAAGAAGTAATTAAAATATGGTTTATTGAAAACAACACATAAATTATCAATTACACTTATATATTGTAGCATTTCATCGTTGTATTATTTGGTGGATATGTTCTCTTATTAAATTAATGTATTATTTGTACTGGATTTTTGTATTCTTTACAATTTGTATTTTTTGGTATGAGTTAATAATATACTTTTACATTTATGTCAGACACACAATCCACTAAAATTCGAAATGAAACTAACCTGGGTTGCTGGACATATCCATATTCGTCACTGAGTTTTCCGCTAGGTTTAAAAACATTAGCTTTCCAAAAAGAATTTTCTAGCTCAATTAGTATATACTATTACTATTAGCATGCCACCAACATTTAATCCTAGAAAATAGAAGATAAATATTATATTTGCAGTAAGTTGGATTTGTTTGATATTACTATCTTTTTTTGCTTCTTTTTTGACAAAAAATTTCTTTCTCGAGTTCAACTTCCAACATATTTCATATTCTAGTTGTTCTTTAGAAATATTTTTAATATCATTAAAATATTTAATATTGTTTTGATACAACTTCACTATTAGGAAATGGAAGTGTAACATTAGCCATGAAACAATAGCCACATTTCTATTAGAAGTAATAGACAATAGAGCTGTAGTAAAAAATATTGAAACAATAAATTGTTGTTTCATTAATCTACGAAGTATTATTACAATATTTTTCCAGAAATAACTAATATTACGTATTCCATACATACATGTAACTCATTCAATAAGATCTTGTGAAATACACAGAGTAACATTTCAAACTACTGGTATAAATTTTATACTTACAGTTCATATTGTTACTAGTCGATACTACTAATAGTAATAACAGACGAGTTTATAATAATGATAAATGACGTCGTTTTAATAGAAAACGAACTATGCACATTCGACTGCAAGAATTCTGTTCACATAAAGGTAATCAGAAGTTCACACTACATCTAGAACCAAACAATATCGGTAGCATAGTAAAGAGAGACACTGTTTGTACCCGCGGGTCGTTCTCGCTCAGTTTCGAAGTAATTTTCGAAGAAACTAACCATTTTTTGAGAGTAAAGTTTCTTAGAAAAATAAAATTCAACTATCTCACGTTGATTGAAACTTTCAAACTCCCGCGCTTTAAATTATCATTAAATATAGCGAATTGCGTATAAAGCGTTATATGCATTGTTGGGGAATGGAATTAAATATTAAATAGATGCAACCATTAGCATCAGAAATAAATTCTCTTCTAATAATGCAAATAATAAGATTTTTCCAGACTCAAATCATGAAACACAATTATATATAAAATAATTAATATATTTACAATAAAATGGTAATGATTTTAAAGAATCGCAAAAATAATATACAAAATTATATTTTACTTCTTATTTGGAACAAAGTTATGTAGACCAAATTGTATAAGAAAATTTAACACTTTACATNTTACTTCTTATTTGGAACAAAGTTATGTAGACCAAATTGTATAAGAAAATTTAACACTTTACATCAGTATCGACTCTAAAAACCTTCCGCTGTCGAAGGTTCTCGACTTAACTCCTACATCACCGAGGAATTCACAAAGTGCTGCATTTAATAGCTTTTGAAACATCATTGAGTTTATCGCAAATGACATCAATTTGTATATCTTAACAGTATTTGTTTATTATATGCAGACATTCAGGCACGCATTTATTTATAAGGACCAATTTAACATTATGGCTTTAGTATTATAACTCGCAGCTAACTTTTTATCTTATCTAGGAATTTTTGCTGAAATTTTTTTGAATCCGCCTCTGCCTTAGGGCCCTTGATCGGAATTGATGGGATGGTCCCTTGCTTGCTTCCGGAGAGTAAATTAGTTTCTTTCCCTCCACGTGGTCATACGCAGTTTGTACTGTTTTTTTTGACAATAAATTTATTATTAATTAATTAAATATCCTAACCTCACTCTTCGTCTATCCTTCCGCGAGTGCTGCTACCTCCACCATCGTCTCCATCTTCACACTTAAACAGATTTTCATAAAACGGAATCGCCGGGTCTATCAAATCAAACATCGCCGACTGAGACCGAACCAGTTTATAATTGTTATAATTAATTATATTATCATTGGCCATATTTTAATTATCATACCATAACATACTAATATAAACGATGGCGGAGAGAAGAAAATAGTGCGGAACAATATTTCTTTATAAGTACCGTGAATATGAAGAGCGAAGTATACGACTTATATACGAAATAACACTAAATTCACGATTTATTGTTACAATAAACACGCCCCTTGACAAAGCCTAGAGAACCTGTATAAGAAATCCGCCTCTACCCGAAGGAAAACCGGAGCAAAACCCGGGCCAAGATGGGGCTACAGATTTAATGTACACAACCGTGCCAAAGTTGAGTACATTTGTGTAATTGTGTAATTTTAAAGGCTCCAATAGAAGCAAATTTTAAAATTATGTTTCATCGTTTCTCGAGAAAAAGAAATTTTATGAGTCATTTGTCTTTGTCAAATGTCAAGGAGTAAAGCAACTATCTTATAATGATACCTATAGATATCATTATAAGTTAGTTGCTTTACTCCTTGAAACTTCTGCATGCAGGTGACCCATTTGTTTACTCCTTGAAAAAAGTAATCCATTAGCATTACGACACAAGAAATAATACATCGATATTCAATAAAATTATGTTGTGTGTTTATCGAGAATTTTTATCGATTTATTCTTTCATTTCGTACAAGTTATTTAAGTATTTAATAACTAATTAACACAGAATGAATGTATCGCATGACTCGAAATTTTACATTTATATTTTTTTAAACGACATTGTTTTCCAGACTTCAGAAATTAAGATGCGTATGATAAATATAAGAAAAAGCTAAGCGTGATTCATAAATTGATAAAAATTAAACCAATGTTTCGTAGTGCAGTGGCAAAACACAAATTGTAAGCATAACTTATTTTATTAATATATACATTGGTAACGTTGGTACGCATGTACCAATAATTCGGAATTGATGGGATGATCCATTGCTTGCTTCCGAAGTGTAAGCTAGTTTATTGTCCTTAACGTGGTCATACGAAGTTTGTAACAACTTTTTTGACAAAAAAATTATTGAAATTTGAATTGTGTAGGTTTTCGACGAACATTTTGCTAACTTTGTTTCTTCCCTGCCCTGTTTAGTATGTATTGTACGATTTATTGTTGGCCAGCCTATTCTAGCTTCAAATTCTTCGTTTTCTTTGTTACACGTGGTTTGATTCACAATTTTTTTGACTATAGAGAACTTTGTTATCTTTTACACATTCAGCTCTCTCTTATGTTTCTGCTATTGAGAGCGGCAAACATTTTCAGTGAATATCTGTGAGAATTCCAGAGAGATTACAGGCATATGATATTCAAATTCTGACACAAGTCAAGTCACGGGTAATGAGTTAACATAATAAATTAAAATAACTATTAGTTATAGTTGATTATTTTTTGTATTTTTTTTCGAAAAAGTCCAACTACTATTAAAAAATGTATCACAAACGATAAAAAAATTTATTCCGCACCTACATCATTCACTAGAAGAATTCAATGATATACAGCGTAATTTAATTTACGGATTAGCATTTAATTTTCCTTTTGAAATAAACATTGACATTGGTTAGCGTTTGACTTTCCACAAGTTCACAAATTTCGATTGCCTGCTAATATATCACAAGTCCAGATCGTCAAACTTAATACAGGGGCTACATCCACACGGAAGATTACTTCTCGGAGAAATCATAAACTTCTGAGAAAAACCGTGAATAGAAGAAATGATGCCTGTTTTAATGAGCCATATGCACTATAATAAAGAAGAAAACTCGTTGTATTAGTGTCGGGTTGGTTTTCTCTTTTTGGACTATTAGTACCAATTCATACCTACCCACAGTTTTCAAGAAAGACATATATTCAATTTTTCGGAAATTTGTTTGTAAAATTTTTTAAATCAATTTTTATAAAAAAAATTGTACATTATTCATGCTGAATGTACTTAGAAAAAGTGCCATATACGTTGAAGTGTTAATTTTTGTCCAATAATTTTGAACTGCAGTAATTAGTTTGTCTTGTGTCATTCTTTTCGAACTAAGTATTATAAGTAAAAAATACATAAAACGATCTTATAATGGACTCTTCACAAGTATTATTTGTATTTGTTCCTGTAAAATACAACGTTTCAACCCTTGATTTGAATCAGTATCAGGAGATACACCTAATATTGTGAATTGTCCATTATAAAGACCTTACATGTCGAGTAAGGTGTTAATCGAGAAAAGCGCCTTCTGTAATATTTTATTTAATAAATTAATTAATTTTTGAAAACTGAATTTACGAAGCCAAAAGTTCAATTTTTACAGAAAAAAAAAATATAACTCTCGTGCATCGAGAAACGACCCATAAACGCCGACATTTTAGAGTAGTAATAAATACAACCGAAAGAGGTCGTAAACACCCATTTCTACATCACAGTTTGTAATAATAGCATCACGAGATTTTAATCTCCTTGAGCAAGTCCATTTGGAACAATCATTAATGGCATTCATCGCGCTAGAAAGTGGGAAGATTCCTGCTGAGTAATGCGCGGAGGCAGAAGAGCCAAAACGTTGTCCTCTGCGGATAGACATCGCTTTAGAAGAAAGCTTGAATGGGTGAACGGGTCCTGGAAAGTGGTTTGAGGAGCGGTGATGTTTGGGATCGGGGCTTGAGGCAGAACCAGTTAAGCGTGAGGCAGAACCATCGAGCAGTCACTCGTAACTTCAAGGTTTTACGCACATCTCTATCTGCGCTGTTGTTTGCGAGTCTTGAGCGCTTCGAGAGGAGGATTTCGCGTGGGAGAGGTTGGGGCGAAAACACAGCTAGGAACGTGTCCACGTTTTTCGTATACTTAGCAGGACCAAGCACTAGAGACACCAATGCTGTACTAGCGTAGGTAGAATCAAATCATTAAAATATCTTAAATTGGCGTAAATAATCAGAATAACAAGTAGTTATTGTGATTTCAATATGAAAAACATATCTCACTTGCCATTTAAATGACATAATTGCGATTATAAATGATGGTGTAATACATTGCGTCTTAGGGAGGAAAAATTGTTTTATGCATTTCAAACAAGTCAAGCGAGTTCCTAAACATTGTTGTTCTACAGTATTAACTGATAGATACAAATTAAATCATGGTTTTTCTTTGTTATTTTGTGTTTTAAAAGAATTAGAATAATAATAAAGAAAAAAAGGTTTATATCTAGGTGATTTGATTAACTTGGAGAACCCACTTTCCTATTACCTTCTCTTTTATTTTAAATCTGAAATTGTTTTGAAATAAATTAATCAAAATTAAAATCAAAACACATTTTTTATAGCTGAAAAAAATTTTTTCACAAAAGAATATTTATTAGATCTTAGTAATATTACATACTGTAGAACCTCCTTTAACCGATGTGGTCGGGACCGAGATCCTAGTCTTTTACCTGTTTGACCGAGATTCCCGTAAACTATTGATTTTAGTTCAAAAAGAATCTTCAATTTCATCAGGTTATCACATATAAACAAGCAAATGAGACGTCTCTGTAACTGATTTGCATCTCAGTTGCAACAACGCCCCTCCGTAGCTACGGTGTTAGCATGCTCGTAATTCGATTCCCGATGGGACCAGAAAAAATTGTAGCTTTTCACTTTAATTTTCCATTTCATACAGCTGCGACTCTACTCAAAAGCGAACCCCCCTCCTTCTTCTATCCACCTCCTCCTAGTATCAATGACTAGCTATTACTTCTACCAACCCCTCCGCGTGGACTTAGTTGTTGGTAAGTTCAGCTAAGCGACCCACCTACTAACAATATCCTACCGTCCAACTCCTAACTCCTATCGCTGCATGTTGATAAGCTTCAATAGCACGCTACATTACTCCTTTACAAATACTACAAAAAATTAAAAAAATTGCAACAACATAGAAAGATATACTCGGAAGCAAGAGGTGAATCAAACTGGGGAAATCCCCTCCTCTCTCCCGTTCTGCCGACCAGGACGCTAACACTTTGCACACCCAACGTCGCATCGCCGTTTTACTTCCTAGAAAAGACCCGGTAAAATAATCACTACCAACCAGCTATTATACGCTGAAAGATAAGAAAAAAACTGTTCCATGGGTTGGGCTGGTTAATCAAAGGACGAGATGATCCGGGGCCGGTTAATTACAGTTCTCCTATATATGGTATCTTATTGTCCATTTGTTCGCCTCCTGACGCTCTTCATGTCTTCATTGCAGTCAGGTTCCAGGTATCGAGAACAATGTATGGTTGATTTTCGCGATGCAATGATTTTTTTGTGGGTCAATGACGGGGTGATTTTTATTTTTTTAAGTGGTGTATAAAACCCGTTTATAAATAAAATTGTGCGCACCATTGCGGACATGTAGTTGAGGAAGCAATTATCCAATGCCTCCACCTGGAGGTGCTACAAATGGAAGGTCTCACGGCTGGTTTGTTGTTAGTTCTTAAAAATATTACACACAAACTCTTCTAGTTCATTTGTTCATTTCACGGTACTTAATCGACTCGATTCGTTTGGGGAGGAGTTACCGACCCCCATTTAGGGTTTCTCTCGAATTTTGTTTATTATTTGTCAGGGGTGGAGTAGTCGAGTCCGTTTAGTAAAGGCTTTTTTCCGTGATGTAATTTTTAGATGCTGTATATCGCAAAGCAAAAGCTGGATGATCTTTTAATGCTCCAAAGTGTGATATTTCATTTATGTGAAGTACCCTATGCGGATACCCAGGAACGGAACTGAAACTTTTTGGGACATTTGCGAATTAGTGATGATGACGACTGTGAAATCTTCCAGTAGTAAAAAAAATTATGAAGTATATAACGAAACCTTCTACTTTGGAGCCACCCACTAATTTAGGTAACGCATCATTGTGGGAGGGGGTGATTTTCATTGCATTGCGTTACGGTGCGGTAGCCTGGTAGAGAGTTTTTGCATAACGTTCCCGCTTCCTATTGTATACCTTGATGACGCTAACCGCGTATAATACACGGTGCAATCGATGCATTTTGCATAGCGTAACTTCGAATCAAATCATAATAAAAAAATTGTAAACTTTTTCTTTGCAATCTTACACAATTAAACTGTACTGTGTCTAGACCAGAACGTTTTCATACGACACACACAACCAACAAACTTTTCAGATATCAACATAACCTCAAAATCAGACTAGAATCCGTCATGACCTCTCTCATTAGCGCACCACTAACATCAAACGCAAACAGAGATGTTGTAACGCTAGGAGCGTTAGTGTACCGCTAACTTCTGAGCCCGCGCAGAAGTAACTTGCATGTGGATAGCGTATACGTTATCTCTCAAGTACGCTACGCAAAAGCTCCCTGGTGTTCCCCTTGAAACAACGCTATTTTCTAGGACGTTTTCTAACCTTGAAGTTTGTTACTTCAACCCATTTAATCAACCGTTCAGTGAAAAAAAAGGCATTGAACATAATAAGAGAAGACAAATATAAGAAGGATGACACTTGGCAAAATACTAAAATACGAAACAAAGGAAGAAAAGAAGGATGAAGGGAATGAAGGAGAGTGACACCTAAGCCCAGGTAGTGGTCGAGAGGCCGAAGAACTGAGAAGAAAGTTAAATGATACTGAAACGCTCAATGAGAACACTGAGTCGTGAGAAATTATCAATTAAGTCAATGTATCAAAATTGGTATGACTGTGTGGGTTATTTGAATTGTAACGGTTGGGTGTTAGTTGCTCAGATGTAGTTGGCGTGAGTATGTTTAAATATTAGAGGTTATGAGTGGCTGTTGTGATGGTAATGTAGTGTTTCAGTTCAAAATGCATGGATTATTATGAGGTACGTACAAAAATGATAGATGATTGTAGAATTAAATTGTATATAGACAGTTGAGTATAATAAGTGTAAATGTTTCTTTGTTGTTTTGTTAAATATGATGAAGACACGATAGGTGTCGAAACGTTGACAAATAAGAATCGAGTTTTATTTAAGACCTATACGCAAAATTACAAAAGATGAATCAAATTGAGGTCGAAAGAAAAATGGAACATGATGTATCAAAATATGTCCCCACATTTTCCGAAAGGGAAAAAATAAAAATATTACTTATCAGGGGATGAGAAGAGGAAGTAGTACTAGTGTTAGTTTATTATCTCTGTGTGTGTACATGTATATGTGGAGGGGGAGGTACATCGGGTAACAGATATTGTTAATGATGCTTTATGGAAGGGAATGAGATATTAAAAATGGAAATTTCTTTTACCGTATTCCCCTGCATAAACCATCACGAAACGAATCACGTGATGTGTGGACTCCTTTACGTAGCGGAGACGGAAGCAATACGGAGAATATTTTCTACACCTTCTCCTTCTTCTCTCATTGCTTCTGCATATCACCTTCCGCGTAGTTCGAAACACTCTGCGGCTGATTCTCGTTCTGCAAGCACTTCCTTTTTCGTAATTTCTGTTTTCTCTTTTCCCATTTACGATACTAAATATCTTACTTGTCTTCTAGGAACTCCCCCCTTACTTCGCCTTATGCTCACTCGCCCACCTGCCACCGGTCGATGAGGGCACCACAGACGGACAACGTACCCTCCCTTTCGACCTCGTGTGTTTGGAGTTTAGTGCGAAATACGTCGCGTATCTCTCTCAAGGAAAGACGCTGGGAGCGTATTTGGAACGTAAATGGATCCGTGTGTGGGACGAATAGACAGTGACGTGCTTCGATCCAAGGTTAACGATTGAAAATACATTACGCTTCGTAAACGGGTCACGGAATAGTTTCAAGCACCTTGTTAAGGTACTTGTTGTTTATTACTGTCATGGCAGTGTTCCGAGATTCAATGCTGAGAATGAGAAATACATTTCGCTAATATTTCATACAGAAACAACATCAATTTACTTCTGAAATAAATAAGTAAATTTATTGTCAAAAGATTAATTACAAACTGCGTGTGACCACTCGGAGGACAATAAACTAATCACTGGAAGCAAGGAAGGGATCATCACGTCAATTACGATTAAGGGTCATATGGAAGAGGTGGATTTAACATTTCACCACACTTCTGTGATAATAATAAAACTTTTCAGCTACTTTTTATAATATCAACATACTATTCTCAAGTTCTTTTTTCACATTTTATCCGCTTCGATGGAGAAAGAATGGTGGAGCTGTGTTTAAAAAGAAAGAAACGTAGACAAAAAGGATGACCAACAATAAATAGCGATACGAGCTCATTCGTACATTCGCCAGGAAAACAAATGACGTCGACAGCGTATTCGATGAGAATCTACTGAATGCTAATTAATGCTTCCTTCATAGCCCTAAAAATTGTCTGAGTAATCTTTCGGTACCAAAGTTCATTACAAACCATCTTCAGTATTTCCGCCGTATGTAAATTAATTGTTTGTTTCTGAGTACTGAAGATTTTACGTTTTCATTTTCCAAAAATTCAAATTTCCATGTACTTCCTGATTATACGTGTAGAGGGAATGTAAAGTCCCCTTGGCGAAAGAAAAGCAAGGAGATGTAACCAATGGAGCGAGAGCGCGGTGTTGTCGTATCTCCCTGCGGGGGCTGGCGTAGTGTAGTTACACCCATTCAAGACACCCAGATAAAGGTCGCAATATCCAGTGAAAAAGCTTACTTCAAGCGACCTCCTTGCAACTAAAGAATAGTGATCAAGACGTCTGTCCGTCACATTTGGCATATCAAATACTGTCGGTTAAACGAATCGGCTGATGTAGGCGGTAGCAACCGAATGTTAACTCTAAAAGACTGCTGACACGAGTGAAATACCTACGTGTCTACAGAGAGACAAAGAATCGGCAATCTCACAATGCCGACATTGGTTCCTCGACTCGATCTTTACGTTGTCTTTAGGCTCCTGCGCCCTCCGGTAGCCGAGTGACTAACGTGCTCGCTCGTCACCTAGACACTCCGAGTTCAATTTCCAAATTGGTCAGAAAAAAAATTGTCTCTTTTCACATTAATGTCCCTGTTCATAATAATAATAAATTTATTGTAAAAAAAAATCAGTACAGATTGCGTATGACCACGTGGAGGACAATAAACTAAGAAACCGGAAGCAAGCAAGGGACCATCCCATCAATTCCGATCAAGGGCCCTAAGGCAGAGGCGGATTCAAAAATTTCAGCAAAAGTTCCTAGATAAGATAAAAAGTTAGCTGCGAGTTATAATACAAATAGAATGTCAATATGTTTGTAATTTAACGCAAATATGTTTGTAAATTTACATGTACAAGTTATTATCGAACTATAGATTATTCTGAGTATAGTGTTTAAAAATCATAAGA
>NNCF01127023.1:23587-56248 GCA_002313205.1 Laupala kohalensis
TTAAAATCAATAAATTCTTTTACAGTGTAGAAGCACTGGTGCAGGAGATAGTTTTTAACCGAGGATTTGAAGATATTCAATTTCATAATGTCTTTTATATTCTTGGGCAGGGAATTATATAGAATGATTCCCGAATGATAAGGTCCTTTTTGGCAAAGAGTGGTTGACACTCTAGGGCGATGAATATTACTACTATTGCGTGTATAGTGTTCGTGAACGAGACTGTTTCGTATAAAGCAAGGGTGGCACTTCAGTAATTCGGTCTTAACAAACACGACCGTTTCATAAATATAAATGCAGGGAAGTGTTAAGATATTTAATTCCTTGAATAAAGGTTTACAAGAGTTTCGGGGGTGAGATTTACAAATTATCCGAACTATCCTCTTCTGAATTCTGAAAGTTTGAATACTCTGACCGGAATTACCCCAGAAGGTAATGCCGTAACGTAAATGGGAGTAAACGTTTGCAAAATATACGCAACGGGAAATACGTGGACTAACTGCGTTTACTAAGTTTCGGAATGCGTAACACAATTTGCTTAATTGGGAATTAAGATTGTCAATGTGACAATTCCATTTGAGGTTGTCTTGAATATGGAGACCTAAGAATTTTGTATTTGTAACAGTTTTTAATTGTGTTCCGTTTAAAGAAAGAGAAACCTGGGGTAAAGATTTTGTGATACTATTGTGAAATGACATAGACACTGTTTTGTCAGTGTTTACAATGAGACGATTTGCATGGAACCAAGTCGAAAGGTTAGACAAAACTTTTTGAGCATTGGCGTGTTTACATAGTAAATTAGTGTCATCAGCAAAAAGAACCATTTTGCAATCTGATGTGGATGATGACATGTCGTTCACATACAATAAAATGAGAATGGGACCGAGAATTGTTCCTTGGGGTACTCCGCATAGCTATGACGATTGAATAGCAAACCCTCCTCCTTCTGTCCACGTCCTACCACTCTTGGTATCACTAACTCTATTACAACTACTCCAACTAACACTTCCACTTGGGCCAAGTTGTTGGTAAACACGGCTAAGCGGTCCACCAACGAACAATAAGCCAACCACCCAACTTCTACCTCCTATCGCCCCGTGTAGATAAGCTTCAATAGCACGCTAAATTTCCCAATTACTAGACTAATTTAGACTCCTCCCTCATTATATTATTTCGCCACGACTTCTGTAGTGAGGTGTATTATTCATTTTTTTGTAAATTTGGCAACGTCGCCGCCCAGATGGAACCTAACCTCAGCCTCCGCGTGTCTTGCAGCCGGTGCCTGTCGGTGGAGACGACCGTATTTCTGAGTTCAACCTCCCGTCAGGGACCGGGTGCGCCTGAAGTTTTACGACTCGCTTTGGCCTGCAGGGCGCGGAGACTGTGCAGCGCGGTGAAACTGCCCGTACGACCTTCGACCCGCCTTTCTCATCCCTCCGCCTTCTAAAAGGGGAGTCGCGGGAGCCAAAAAAACCTGTCCAATGCTCAGGTATCGTTTGGTCTTAGCAGAGGTCATTTTGCAGGGTGTCGCTCTAAAGTGACATAAGAACAAAATATTTTAAGTTAATGTTTCCGAGGATTAAACCTTTTTATTTTTTTACATCTAAGATTTGTTTAAACGGTAGGAAAGATATATGCTGATATCGATATTACCTTTCTAAACACACTGAATTGGCCATTTAAGCAACATACAATTTATTATTTGGATGAAACATATTGTCTTGTATGAGAAAAGAATTCATTTTCGAAAATAAAGTTTTTTCGGAATCTTTCATTTTGATGATTGTTTAAACTGTGTCGAAAACTAATATTAATGTTTAAACAAATGTAGATGGCATTAGTGACTGTTTGATGACGTAATTAAAAATGAAATGAATTTGCGTAGATGATTCTAATAAGAAACACATAATTAGCGAGACTACGCAAATTAATTTCATTCAGTTTAAAACAATATTACGCCGTGTTCGCCCTATCCGACATTGACAACTATGTCATGAGAATGGAGACAAAATGTCGTTTGCTACTGATGAACGGAAAGAACGATTTTATATTTGTGATTTACGAATAAAGCTATAAAGATGCAATTAATTCCACAATCACAGATTAATTATTTGAACTATTTCATTTTAATGAGTTTGATGTATGTTTGTTAAGTTTAGATAAAAAAAACTAATCATTTTCTTTATTTTCGCAACTATTGTCTCAACCTGGTGGGATCAGTGCATACCTCATGTTAGAGTAGTAGCTTCTTTTAAAACTATAAAGTCTTCTCATAGTTATTACTCCCAAGACCGGTTTGGAATTGCTTTCAATTTCATTTTCTCTGTTGCAAAGTCGTCCAGCCAGTATGGTCACCCTCTGTCAATATTCCATTCTCTATTATAAATATTAATCATAAATTCGTAAGTAACAAATAAATAATAATTACTATAGCGACTAAACTTATTAATATGTTTGGTGTACGATGTCCACGTGAACACAAACTTTTACAATACTAGGATTCGTGTAAAAGTGGAGAATCATAGACCACCCGAACAAGCACAATCTTAAAGGGGAAAAATTGACATTTTTATCTCCTCTCGGATTCGTAGTGGTACCCCTGAATTATTCAAGTGTTTCACAGCGTTGCCAACATACCTACTGGACTCTCTTGTCATTCCCTAATCTTGAACCTATTCACCCTGTAACCGCATTATGTTTTCAAGAGATTTTGAAGAAGTGTTTACTTGATTTTGTTGCACATTATCCTCTCGTGATTTGCTCCTCACATCGCTCAATGACATCTTAGAGGTCCCATGACTTTCATCTCGAGTTCTTGGGTTTCATTTGTCATTACGTTTGACTTGTGAATTTTTAGTTTGCCTGACATTAACCTCACAATAATCAACTGATCAAAAATAAGGATTTCTGGTGGGGGCAATTTCCGTATTAGTTTGAGATTTTGATAGTTGAGGTTGCATTATACTTATTATTACCTTGTGCAGCCATGTTGAAATCTACCCCTCCTTTTTTTCATGATTCTTTTATAAACATTCTGTTACATCAGAAAAATGTCGATTTTAAAAGGTATTTATTCTGAAAATTAAAGTAGAAAAATTAATACAAATTTTTTAAGAAGAATTTAAAAGAATTATAAAAACGTTTACCAACAAATGTGTCGTATTCTATGAAACAACTAAAACTCTTGATTGATGGATGAAAAGAGTACAAAAACGATCCCGTCAGTAAATGTCGCTGTACAATAACTTGTATTGTTTCCTTAACTTGTATTGCGCATCATTAAACGGGTTCGACAGATTCTTTTTTCTCACACGAAATTGCTTTGTGTAATTCTTCATGTTTCTCTTTGGTGGAGTATTTCAAATACTTCACTTCTTTTACTTAAATCATTGTTCTCTTTACATATGCAATAAAAGTTTTCGGTCTCTACAACGATTTAATAGACACGAGTTTTTGTCACAGAGGATTAATGTACTAATACGACTCGATCTATACAAAAGAGATCGTATTACCATATGAACTGATGCCATACAACTGTGATTGTGATAAATTATGTTGAATGTGAGAATGCTTTGAACCTTGTTTTGTGTTAAAGGATCAGATGTCAATATAAATTTCCTGGAGTTCAAGACCTCTGACAGTGTGCTGTCTGTTATTCTTCAGTGGAAAGATTAGTTCGGTACTGATTGATTCACACAAGTCATGGCATTTCAAGTTTTACATAAAAAAAGTATTTTTTTAGATTGATTCAGAAATTTGCTTCATACAGGAGATTATTTTTGTTACGTTACTTTGTAATTCATTGTTCAATATGTGAAATAAGTTGAATTCATTCATTGAGTCGAATAAGTGATAACAGATGTAGTGTCGAATAAATTTTGCAAGACACAAAACTATTTTGTCAGGTAGAATAAAATATTTTACCTCTCACACCTGCGGTGATACGAGTTCAAAAACAGTTTTGTAAAATGTATATCTCAAAAAACAAACTAAATGACAGTTTTTATCTTATTGAAATGATTGCTATTTTTCGACCAAAATTTCTTTCTGTAGTTCCAGTACTTTAAAATGTCTGATTTTATATCATAAAGAAATACTTTTTGAATAATTTTGAATAACATTGATGTGTCGTATATATACCTACTTACGTTTCGTACGCGAAGAATATACTTCTTACGATTTAATTTTTTAATATTTCTCTGCACTCATTGTCAGCCAGTGACGAAACCTTCCTAATTTTGGCTACAACTACTCTTCATGAACTGGTATTACCTGCATAGTCCTGTAACTAGAAACATGTAAATTTGTGTTGTTGAGTGCTGGATAAAATTTAAAATAGTATAGAGGCTCGCCGACGCCATTTCAGAATACTTTAGCGAAAAGATTTTAAAAAATATTGCTTGTACCAAACAAAGAACATTAAAGTTTGTTAGAGATTTTATTATTGTCGTAACAATATAACTGTAATATCCTATTATACCTTCAGTTTTTGTTATCAACCATATCATATCGAGTAACAGCTCGTGCAATGTGCACCAACTATATGTGAGATACTTGATTTGCCTTCTTTGGGAAGTTACATGAAACCGCTTAAGGTAGTTTAAATATCTTAAATCAGTGTAAATAAAGAGAGAAACATGTACTTATTGTGATTTAAACTTGAAAAACATACTTCACCGGCCATTTAAATGAAATAAATGCCATTATAATTCATGGTGTAATACATTGGGTCTTATGGAATAAACATTTATTTTTAAAAATATCAAATTTATAATCTTTAAAGTGATGGAAGTTTACTGTGATGTGTAGTAAATTTTCCGTAGTATTTTTACATAACACTTATCAGTAGGTCACCCGACACTTGGGAAATTTATTTAACTTTTTCTGAGGTGAGATGCATAAATCACGAAACCGTTGTACTCAAACACCATGTTTGTACTTAGTGCCCTTATGCATTTCAAACGTGTCTAGCGAATTCCTGAATATTATTTGTAATATATAATTAACTGACAGATACAAATTCGTTGTTATTTATATTGTGGTGGTTTAAAGCAATTAGTGTAATAATAAGTACGAAAGCAATTAAATATATAAGTGGTTTGACTAATTTGGAGTGCTGGTCCCACCTTAACTAGTCGGTTTTTATGATTCTGTAAATGTTTTATATGTTTAATATATCTGTAGAAGAAAACAATTGTATTGCAGAATATGATTTTTAATGTATGGTACAGATAAAAAGGTTTTTGAAAAATAGTGTGTGTTCTGGAGGTATACATTCTCGTGAACTCGACTGCAAACTCATAACATGATATTTTCATAGCTCTTACGTTCAGAGGAAGTGACCTCCGAGTGCGTATCCTGATTCCTCGCAATGTCATCGGGAAACATTACCGACCCCCGCAGCCGTCGCTCGTAAACTCTCGGACGCGCAACAGCTCCTTTACAGCCACCTCCGGATATGCGTGTTCATTTGTTTACGACGAGATGACCACTCATAAAACAAGTCCATGAGCAGACGTCACGGAGCCGCGTAGTGGAGTTTCCCCAGAATATGATTCCCTTTCGGTCGTACGAGCGTGACAGGTGTTAGCACATAACCATTTGTAAGAATTTCAATATTAAATATGGGCATTAAATCAAAAATTTATTATTTATATTGTAGTAAAAACTACAATAAATAATAATAAAAAAGTTAAAATCGAAGCAATGCATTTTTGCATATTGCTCAGTTAAATATTGGTTACCGAATAAAAATAACTGCCAGGTTTCAATGTCGCTGCGTTTTAAGCTTGTTCATTCAATAACAATTTTTTAAAAATCATTCCTTCAGAGGTTCTGTCTATGAGAACCCGTAAACCTTCGAAATTGTTTTATTCAAATATTTGTCATGCAGGTTGCAAATTTTATTAAATTTGTTGATCGATAGTAGTTTATTCTTAAAAGAAATGACTTGAATTTTTTTTTAACGTGCTTCATGATTTAACCGATGATGTCCAATGATCAGAGCCTCAACTCTCTGTATTGGTAAAGTGGAGGGTCAAGTTAAATAGTTCATTTTACTGTATTAATCTTTCATCAGAAGATCTTGTGTAGAATGTTGATCGTTTGTTGTAGTGTGTTGGTGTTGTATAAAGTTTTGTCACGACGAATATTATTGGGAAATATAACGTAGAAGAAATAGCTGTAAAATATAACCATTATAATTTATGAATTATTTAACAATAAAATTGCAGCTCTTAGACAGTAATAAATGTTTTTGGAAATCTCTTCAAGTATTATACATTTGTATATTAAACATTATCTAACTGATGATTTTTCTTAAGAAATAATTTTTCCAAAAAAAATTTCTGGTTATAAGGTGTTATTTTTCCAAATTATTGACTTATATATCTTTAATCAACTATTAACAGTAGCTTGATTTAGTGATTTTATGGCCTCATCTACAATTGATATAATTATGGTTCCCCATAATGTTGCAGTGCACGAAACAAATACGTTGTACTGTTCCTTCTGTGGACCACTACTTCGTGTACGACTTCGTCACACCCATGACAAAATGATGGGGATTCTCCTGCAAGAAAATGTTCCTGGACAGTCGTCAGCGATTCAAACGGCGAGTATCCCCAGAATATACTTCCTTTATATTTGCTTTTGTGCGATATCCGGGAGCTATATTTGTCTGACGAACCGTGTGTGCGATATCAGATGGAGACGAGATGCCACTAATAAAAAAATCGTCGCTTCATTGCAACGTAGGTGATGAAGCAAGTGTTAAAAAGTACTTGTGGTTGTTTCTCTGAGAAAATTTCTTGTAAAACCGGTTTGTCTCAAGAAGTTGAAAAAGACTCAAATTAACATTTGAGCATGTCTTACAAAGAGCATTTGTAATATGAAACAGTGTCTGGAATGTGCCAAAGACAACTGTTCAAAATGATTTTAAAAATATATAAGATACGTTATTATAAATAACTCTGTCAAAACCTTTAATGAGTAAAATTCATATAAAAATTAATGGTTCAAAATATATGGCCAAATATAATTCGCGTACAAAAAACATCACGGTATATTTCTAAAACTGAGCAATGTATAAAAATATGTTTAGGGAATATAATGTATTACATTATTTAAAACTTTATTACTTTCCGCAGAATTTTAAAATTTTATAATCTGGAAGAAAATTAAGCCGAAATTTGCGGTCAAAAAATAGGGCTGTATTCCGAATGAAAGTGAAGTTCTATATTCATGTTTAGTTCATGTCAACTTTCGATGGTGAGTTTTTGATGGAATGAAATTGTTCTCACAAGTATAATCACACATATCTTTTCAACGTCTTACAGTTTCTCTGACTTGCATTTAGATGAGAACAAATAAAATTGACAGAAGAGAATTGAAAGTGAGCGTAGAATCTCTTTCCTCTTCGACAAATAAATATATTGAAAATTCTTGTACATCACTTATTAGGTTTAAAGTAAAAATAAGAATGATTAAGATTATGGAAAAGTACAAAAGGAAACTTAAAGTTATTTTCTTACCCATCACATTATTACAAAATTCAACTACTCTTATTTCTCTTTGACTGGGATAAAACAATATTCACAGGAATAACCATCGACATCCTTGGATTTATACAGGTGAAACATGTCCGATGTAAGCATTAAAAAATTTACACTATCATGGAGACATACTGTTAACAATGTGAAACACATGTTGTAACTACTGATGTGATCAATCGCGTTTCTACCAAGTTTCGAGTTTGGGTATCTCCTTTCTCGTCTTTTAACTTCAAGTACACGGACTTAACTCGCACGTACTCTGGATTCGGTTTTAAATTAAAGTACACTTTATAATTGATAAATGAGATATTCACTTTATAATTGTACATCTTATAATTGTGCACTTTATAATTGATCATTGATATGAGTAATGAGATGATAAATGAGTGTTAAAATGGTGGTTGATGTTGTATGTTGCTGTAATTGTTGACGGAGGTGTAATTGCTGATGAACTAGTGTAATCATGGAACTGTATTGAGGAAACGTAATTAGGCCCTGATGAAGATGGCGTTCGCTCTCGAAACGTCGGCCTAGTCGATAAACTTTGTGCATAAATCGAAGAATTATTTCCACCTTTAAACATAAAGGCAAGAAACATCGCAATTATTTGTACATGTAAATTTTTTGCGTTAAATTAAAAACATATTGATAATTCAATTAGTATTACAACTCGTAGCTAACTTTTCATCTTATCTAGGAATTTTTGCTGAAATTTTTGAATCCGCCTCTGCCTTAGGGCCCTTGATCGGAATTGATGGGATGGTCCCTTGCTTGCTTCCGGAGAGTAAATTAGTTTATTGTCCTCCACGTGGTCATACGCANATTCTATAACAGTTATATAATGAAAGATCTATTTAGAGAGCTGGTAGCGTTGCTTTTGTGTGTCCTCCATATTCGATTGGGCGCGTATCCAATTTGCAAATGGAGTTTTCGTGTCGTGTGGGTGGAGAAATCTTTTTTGACACCTTCACTGCAACTGCGGCGGATTTCAGTAATCGCTTTGATGTCGGGTTGATATCGCTTGGGCAAATCTCTATGTGCAAAAAGCAAAGCGAACGTCATGTAATTTGGACATTTTATAACGTGAATGATTCCTTATGTGTTTTAAATGTGGAAAAATGTCATTAATTTTAACATCTTTTTAAAACGTATTAATATACCTGTACGTATCACGTTTTGTAGACAGTCAATTATTGTTAATTCAATTGAATTTTTATAAATAAAAAAAGTCAATTGATGGATTTCAAAATTATACATTTATTTTAAAATCAACCAACGTTTTGATGTCTAATTTGATCTAATCATCAGGGCTTTTTCATGGGATGTCAAGTATGACATCGAAATATTGACTGATTTTAAAATAACATTTATAAGATTGAAGATAGTCAGAAAATATATTTTGATAATATCACGTTTGATGATGGTACCGAATATAATTTATGGAGTTCAAATATTAACAAATCATTGACACCCTGTCATGATGAAATAACATTTACTCGCTCTTACAACAAAATAGTATTATGAGTATTGGTTGGTCGAGATATTTTAGTACATAAATAAGGGCATCTTGTAGAATTACTTGAATGTTCTACTCGTAACACTTTAGTGTTACTACTTATTATTTGAAAATTACACTTCATTCTAATATTGTGTGATTTAATTTTTAAAAGTGTTTTCAAAAAAATTCAATCGATTTTACGATGATCATTTAACAAACATTCATGGCTTACTTACTTATTGGCTGACATGATCCAAGTCTCTAAATTATGATTGGTATTAAAGTTTTTGAAATTTTTATTGTGTTTAGTGAAGTAATGGAGTTGTATATAACATTTCCCACGGATCTTTCGGCAGTTCATCATAAGTTCCATAAATTGAATTTCGCTTTTATATTGTTCGAAAAAGGCTTGAGCTATCACAATTTCATCGACATGTTCTGTCAAAAAAACACAGTTTTCTGTTTTCTTTTTCACAAAACTTAGTCCAAAATAAATTTTATCATTCACAAATATTATTAGTTAGTTTTCCTTCCATTATTTATCAACACTTTATTATTTTTCAATACATTATTTTGTCAGGGAATATGCGTCTTTGGTAGAGAATAACGTGCGCCTGAAATGATATGTTTTATATGTATAATGAATTTCCTTTGTATTGCATAACACGATACGTATCAATTTCTATATTCTGTCAATATTTCATATTTTCCTTCTGTATGAAGTTTTTATATTTTTTATTTTTTGGTTCACAATTAATAGTTATGTCCCTCATTTCGTCATAATCATAATAGTTTTTTGTGTGTGTGTGTGATCCTCGAACGTCGTCCTTGCAAACACTGGGTCACATAGATTTAGCAAGTAATTACAGCATGTCCCGAAGCCACACTGTTAAAACACTTTCACCATTCAGAGCCTGATCTGTGATTTCGGGATGACCATGGGAAAGAGGACGCTCTCTCTAGAGAATGGCGTCCTCAACCACTCCTTACGTGTGTGGCCCGAGATGACGCTCACTTGCGTAACATAATTAACAACAGTTTTTTGCGAGATAAATAAATTGTTTTACTTCTGGAAATTGACAACTGTGAGAAAGAAAGAAGTATTTTCCCACGCTTTGATCAAAATTTGTAGTCTGCAGATTTAGGGGACTAGTATGTAAGTCTAACATATGAAGAAAATATGAAGGATTCATATAATTTACATACTGTCTGTTTCATGGACATATTTCTTTTGGAAATTTTGTCATTTTACATATATGAATAGTGCGTTTCTTTAAATCTTGGGGTAAAGATGAGCATGGGCGTTGCGAGGGGAAGTTTTTAGGGTGGATTTAATAATAATACTTATTTTTACTGCCATTGAGCACAGCTCGGTGGCAGTTATTACATGTGTACTTAATTAATACTTGAACGCAAAAACACAAAACAAAATTAAATCAATAAAATAAAAAACTTAAATTTAATGCTTTATTATGTACAAAAATATTTAAGTTATAATACTTAATTGAACACGAAGATTAAAATGTTAATTAAAGTGAATTCCACTTGTGCTCTTCGTTTGTTGTACGGATTCTCCATTTAGTTACGCGCAATATGAATCAAGTTTTTTTTTCTTGAAACCTATACAGTGTAATGAAAGGATTGTCCACGGAGCAATCAACAACTAGTTTTATTCGATCTGTAGTTGGTTGGAAATCATTGCAAGTTATCAAATTGAGTGAAACAGCCGGGTTAATTAAAATTCCGTGGGCATTACTGAGTTAAATTTTTGAGCTGAAAAAGCAGTTCCTTATAAAGAACATATAAGTAAAACAATTACTATTCAGAAACTGTTCAGAATTATTTATTTCACATCGTTTATCATTAACGCTATTTCTTTGACATACGTATGTCATCATGATAATAGTACGTATTTTATTTTTAAAAAAGTTTTATTTATATTAAATCATTCGCCATTGCAGCCCTTGGACCCTCTGATCGGAATTGATGAGGTGGTCCCTTGCTTGTTTCCGGAGAGTAACTCAGTTTATTATCCCCCACGTGGTCATACCCAATGTGCACCTGCTTTATTGACAATACACTTGATTTTATTTTATTATCTTATAAAGCATTATAGACTTGGTAATTGTGGAGCTTTAGCAACATTATCAAAGCATGATAAATTAAATGGCGTTTCTATGTTGCTCATTGTTTTATTGGTATAAAGCTTTTTCGGCTGCATAGCAACCATCGTCAGTAACATACACTGAAAAATATAAATGTACATAAAATGACAATAATAAAAATAAAAAATAAAAATAGAAACATAATATGAAAGTATACAATAATTGGGTGAAACAGTATCGAAAGAAGTGTATTTTTGGTTGTTGTTGAAATAAAGAAAGGAAAGAACAATGAAAAATTAATAAAAGAAAACAAATACAGAGTGAGCAAACCGACAAAATTACGTACCTGAGTATTGAGGAATATTTTTTTTTTATTATTGTCATTTTATGTACATTTATATCTTTCAGTGTATGTTACTGACGATGGTTGCTATGCAGCCGAAAAAGCTTTATACCAATACAACATGGAGCAACATAGAAACGCCTTTTAATTTATCAAAGCATTATATGTTTTATCGTTAACAGACAAACTCGGGCTCAAATGATTTGAGCAAAGAAACGTATACGTTATAGTAGAGAGTGAGTTGTATGAATTCGATTTAGTCAGAAGAGTCGTGTCAGAAGGGTCGTCGGAGCAGATGTCCTTTTTGCGTAATAAATATTCGCTGTATCCCGAAAACGGTGCAACGTACAGGAATGCGGTTTAGCAATCTATACGCAGAAACAACTGACCAATCAAAATGCTTCTATGCATGTTTTCACAATTTTGAATTTTATGAAACCGGATGTCGAGCGCGGTGTGTAAATAAAGTCGCTATGAGTTGTCCAGAAATAGACTTCTATTTCCAACGTATTCAAAGTCAAATCTCAAGTTTGGTTTCGATGCATCACTTTGTTCGTGAGTTAAAGGCAAATCAAATTTCTTAACATGCATACACAGATACGACGTTGGGTATTTGAAAATACACTCTCCTACAGCCGATTCGTAAAGATCTAAAGATATCTTAATTTTTTTTCGACCGATTACTATACATTCCTTGCACACTCTGTGTAATTGAAGAGTAAAAATTAGAAGAATAGTCTCAGGACACGAAAATCGAAATAGTTTTCTTCTTACAATGCATCATATATTTCATCGTTATATGATTTGTGCAAAGAAATGCCAATGTTAGAGCAGAGAGAGTGAGTGGTATGAATTCGATTCGCAGCATAAGATGTGTGTCAGCAGAGTCGTTGGAGCAGATGTCCTCTGTGCTAAATGCGACGCGGTCGTCCAAGTAGCGGCGACTCGGCGTCTGCAGCCATCGCTTCAGGGTGAACCGGGCCATTGGCTGCCGAGAGGTCGTTCTCGCCTCTTCTTCTTCTGCTGCTGCAGATGGAGAGAAGATCGCGTGGTGCAAGATTGCGAAACGAACGGGATGATCATTGCTTAGTATTGAACCTTGCGGCACACCACTTGGAATATGGGCGTTGTATGGGTTTATAAACATTAGGCGTTTCACAACAGAGAAGCATCCACTAGAAAAAATAAAATAAAAAATGTATGAACACCCTTTTTTCCAATTACAATCCGATATATTTAATTTTATAGAATTACTACATATATTTTTAATTAAATATGTAAAAAAATAAATTCTAAGAATAACCACATTTTAAACTTTTTGAATAACTTTTTATTCCGTAAACAGACTAAACAAGGTTGTAACCCCTCTGGTGGCTCAGATGCTAACATTCTTCCAAATCACCCATCCACCCCGAGGTCCATTTCCGGTGGGGTCAGAAAAATATTTTGCTTTTCACTTGAATGTCCCAGATCATGTGACTACTGAAAAGGGAACCCTCCTTCTTCTATGCTTCTAGAATCATTAACTCCTACTATTACTAACTATACCTACAGACACCTCCTCGTGGGCCAAGATGTTAGTATATCCAGCTAACCGGTCCACCTACTATTAATAGCCCTACCACCCACCTCCTACTTCCTTTCGCCTCATGTACATAAGCTTCAATAGTACGCTACATTTCTCATTTACAAATACTAGGATAGAAAAAACAAGGTTTTATTGAATTGACAATTATATATCAACATGTAAAGTTACAGAATTATTTTTATTTCATTAATCGTTTCACTCTCTCACATTAACTTCATATATTTAATTTCATATTTTGATGGAATATTAAAATGTTAGTAAATGCTTACGGCGAATGAGGAATAAAATTGATTTTCAGTTTTGGAAAACTTACGTATGGGGAGACAGAGCTAAACATGCTAGCAACTTCTCATTCTGGTTGCAGCCAACATTCCGACATGTCTTCCGATCAGCAATCGAGCTCGAAGTACTTACGAGAGAATCTCAAGGATGAACAAGAATAGTCTTTAGAATTAGCAAGAACTTGCTTTATGGGTAATCGATACCGTTTTCTACTGAGGTCGAACTTTGTAAAGTACATGTTAGATTTTTTAAACAATTTATTTTGGTATCGACCCCGGAGTATTGCGTTACGGAGGAAAAAATTGGAACGATGAATGACAATTACAGATATCTGGTGAATATTTGGTGACACCAAAATGCTATACAAATTCTGTACAAAAAGACTATACAACTAGCTCATTTTACCCAACTTTGCCCGGGGTTCTTATATATTATTGTGAATCTTATGTTAGTTTATTTATTTACTTTCGTTGTATTAAATTTTAATTTTTGTTAATGTCGAGTATGAAAAACCGCGAAGAAAACCTAAAAAATGCATTCTGTTTTCAGTATCGTGTAATTATGTAATTACGAAATAATTTAAAATCCTGGTAAAAGGAACATACTTACTATGCAGAAATAAACAAAGCTCGTAGTTAGGACGTTTGGTTTTCATTTCACTTTTAGGTTTATAATTGAAAGCAATATAATAGCTTTTATATAATTTTGCTTCTACGATTCGGTCACCTTTTGCTTAAACGTTCAGTGGGTTATCCACCGCAACGCAACCGAACTCTCTGGTTGGCTTCGTAGTCAACAGTAGTGCGAGTGAAGATTCACATCCACTGATTAGCAGTGAATTTTAATTGTTTTTCTGCTCTTTTAATTCATCGGTATTGACAATATATTGCATTTTACTTGCAATAATCCTTAAGATGGGTCCTTCGAAGTTTCAAATAATAATTTTAAAAAAGTTTTGTTTCCATCATCACATTTACAAAAGAAGATACAGTTTAAAGTTCAAGGAATACCGACAAATATCCAGTAGTAGGTCAGTTACACGAATAAAATATAATCGTATGGCAACAAAAAAATAATGAGTCCGTTTCACTAGTAAATTTCTTTGCAGTCGACATGCCGCTATCTGTGACGTCTGCATGGAAATTTACTTCAATCTAATAGATTTAATTATAGAAACCATAATTTCTTGAATAATACACCGATAAAGAGTAACTACAAGATACATTTAAATTTATTTACTTATTTAGGAATAACTAAGAATAACATTATTTTGTAGTCTGAAAAAACAAACAAAATCTTACTTCTATATAACTTGCGTGTATTCATTCGCTGATGCAATAATGAGATGACGATTCATGTCAAATTAATTTATAATTAGGGCACACGATAGAACAATTTATTTTAAATGATTATTTGTAATATATTAATATATTTAACTTATTACCTTGCTTAAGTAGCTAATATCATATGTCCTCAATAGCTAAGACTTTAGCATTTTACTATATTGTTTCAGTATATTGCAGGGTTCAATTTCATAAGGCAACTGATTTAAAATCTCATAAGGCAAATCATAAGGAACTAATTTCATAAGGTAATTAGTATCATTGATAACTTTTTCTTATTTTCATGCCACAGACATTCCATAGAATTAACTGTTAATGGTATAAAATGTGACGTGGCCCATTCTTTGATAGCGTGTTATTTTGAATTACTGTTGATGAGGGTCACAACATCTTGAGTCCTGGGGCGGATCTTGAATTTGATTATTGTGTGGGGTGGGGTCCACGAAGAGAAATGCCAGGGAATGCGCGTCCCTTTACCAGAAACTTTTTTTAAAATTAACTTCTGCGATTTAAGATATTCCTTTACATCAATAAAGCATTAACGTATATTACAGTATTCGTAAATAATCTGGAAAAAATTCGTTTTTGAAATAATTCGTGTTTTAGCCAAATTTTTACTTTGGGTATTGTAATCTATTGTAAATTTTATTTAGGTAATTTTCTATTAGATAAGTGGCACGGAATTTTGCTGGAATGTGAGTGTGGTAGGATTGGAATCCTATAAAAGTTATGTCATATGTTAGTCTTATGAACTCAACTTTCAAAAACAATTTATTTAGTTCGTCTTGTTACTTTCAATGGGGAAAGTAAATTTTTTCCGAGAGAAAAAAATTCCTTGTCTTATTATTACTTCTATTCCTATCTCATTTTTTTTTTTTTTTTGGGGGGGGGNCCTTATATCTACCACTGATTGACTTCTTGATAATTATTTTAGTTTTGAGATGTTCACTCCCAGTTGGAATTAAATTATGGTCGCGATGTTTTGTTACTACACATTGTTACTAACTATAAATTGTTAATGACACTACACACGAATTTGTTATAAAGCTGACTCATCTCAAGCGAAGTCAAGTTTTGAGTTTCATGAGGTATCAAACGCATTAATACGCATATGTTAATTTTAGGTTCTTTTCTTCGTAGCCGGAAAACACACAAATGAGGTATCTTTCTTTAGAAATGTGGTCGTGATTTCCTACTATTTCATCTTTAATCTTTTCCTTTACAAGATAACAATATTTAAAAATTGCGTCAAAGAAGGAGGTAGTTGTCTCATTTATTTGTAAAAGAACATTACTTGATTTCTTTTCTCTCAATAACGGAAAGCGTTCTGTAAGTAATAAACAATATTCGTAAGGAATTGTACTTGTATTACGTATCGCTGCATTGTATAAAATCATGTACACTCCTGGAATTATAAAAGGGCTTAGCAAAATATTCTAAGTCCCGCGCTCTTGGAAATTTGGAGCCGTTAGGTTTGCGATGCCACGTCTCTGAGACGGGGGAGAAGCTCCTCACTTTCGTTCAACCAATCGTAGGCAAATTTGAAACTGCTTGCATATTTGGCGGACCAATAGAAGATTAGCAGTGGCGAACGTACCCCTATAAAAAAAATTTGGAGGATCTTTTATAATTCTAGAACTGTACTATTCATAACTGCTCGGATGTCCTGATGAAAACATGGAACCGTGTAACTTGTCAACAACTACAAGATATGCGGAAATGTAGTAACTGCATTTCAGGTAAATAAGATAGTACGACTACATTAAGATAAACGGCCACATTATCGTACATGTATTAGTCTCCTCCAGTTTCGTACGGTTTTTTCAAGTAGGTAATTAAAAGAACTATCTCTTCAAGAAAATCGTAAATGTCAGATTACTAGACTTACGAACTTTTGATGGGCAAATAAAAAATATGTTTTACGTCCAAAATGTTGTAAGCCTAAAATCATTTATTTATTTGGACAAATAATTCTCAAAACTTTAAATTCATTCTATTAGTATATACTGTTTAAGTGAAATAGACAATTCGGTAGAAAGATTTAACATAATGTTGTGAATTGAAAAATATTAATTTTGAGGTAAAACTAATTATTTTCATGTCAGTAACACCTTCTTAAACCATGTTTTCGGCATTACTAAAAATTCAGATAGTGTGTTTATTACTGCCCGTTCAATAACTAAGTTGCTGAACGCACAAAAGTTATTCGTAAGGGTTATAAATCTTATACGTAAAATTTGTTTTTCATTAAAATACAAAAGGGGATGTAATAAATCAAAGTTAAACATAAGAGATATGAAACATCTTAACACCCATAACGTAACTTTTGAACATTTCTTTTTTCCAATTCAGCATTTTATTCTTATACAAAATAACATTATGGCGGTTGTCTTTCTTAAAAACAAACATATTACGTTAAAGAGGTTATGTGGTCCTTAAGTAGCGACGCATCACTGGCAATATTGCTTTGAAAGGTATGTTTTCAGTAGCGTGTGCGTTATTTAACAGTGGGCGTTAATTTCCGTGCCTGACTTAATACAGGCTTCTTACACGAGTTGGTTTACCCCTGTACTCAAATAATTTCCTCTTCAATCATTCTTTTTTCCTTTGTGTCAAAAATCTAGATGTTATACAGTGGGTTTTTACAAAAATTAAGAAAGCAAATATTGTATGTTTCTTGTGTTTTCCTGATAAAGACTCGAGGGATGATAAAAAAATACGAAAATTATAAATTTAAGAGAATTATTTGTTTAAGAGGATTATGTGATTGACTTCTTTACTCTCAATAACGGAAAGCGTTCTGTATTGACACGTTTTCCAGAAGTAAATGAAAAGATAAATATATCTTTTATTTATAAACATATTTGCGTTAAATTACAAACATATTGACATTATATATGTATTTTAACTCGCAGCTAACTTTTTATCTTATCTAGGAACTTTTACTGAAATTTTTGAATCCGCCTCTGCCTTAGGGCCCTTGATAGGAATTGATGGGATGGTCCCTTACTTGCTTCCGGAGAGTAAATTAGTTTATTGTCCTCCACGTGGTCATACGCAGTTTGTACTGTTTTTTGACAATAAATAAATGAAATAAATATTTCGTACGGAGACATTCAAATAATTTATTCGTACGGAAGGAGCGAAATGAACAATACTGGCGATAAAAAATTATCAAATTTCTGAAATAATCGCATATGTAATTTTCATCTGAGACAATCGTTTTTTTCTTTTTACTTATATTCTCCGTGATATTTAGTAAAAAATGTTATTTATTTTTTGGTCTTATTTGACGGCACTGTTGTATTATCATTTATTGTAACCATTACAAACCTATTTATTAATCTATTTTCTTGTGT
The DNA here is from genome assembly GCA_002313205.1 of Laupala kohalensis. Classification (NCBI taxonomy): domain Eukaryota; kingdom Metazoa; phylum Arthropoda; class Insecta; order Orthoptera; family Trigonidiidae; genus Laupala; species Laupala kohalensis. The sequence continues at coordinate 41,659 of NNCF01127023.1, forward strand.
TTCACACAGCGTTTCCTGCGCCTTATAATACTACAGTGAAATAAAATACAACAAATAAAGGTCACTTTTTACACTCCCCAAATAACAATTAAATGAATTCGCTTAAGCTGAAAGAGAATAATATTATTTTCAGTTTGAAAAACTGACTGGTAAAAACATAATTGAGAGACGCCGAACAAATAAATTTTCTGTTGATTTTTTCCTCTTTTCGAGTTACAGTCTATAAGTGCGGACATGTTAAAAGCACGGTTTTGTCTCCAATTATTCAAGATATGTATGAAATATGTAGTGATCGTCTAAAAAATAATTTTCGAGATCCCTTCATATTTTTTGAATTGTAATGTGGTATGTGTATTTTAGGAAATTCGCCATTATGTCTTGTGTAGTTAATTACCAACGAAATGACAGATCAGAACAGAATTTCTGAAAGAAATAGGATTTTATTTTAATGTGAGCCTCATTTTTTTACATTTCAATCCGAAATCATTTACTTCCAGTGTATTCTTACTGTTTTTATAAATTCAAAATTTGTGAAATAAATGTAAATTTGTTTAATTTACATTATAATGTTTATAAAGCATTAGATCTACATAAATACTGAATGTAAGATATTCATATTTTTACTTCTATTTTCTTGTTCTTAAGATGTACAATTTGAAAGTTGTAAGAAAGGAATTCAGATTGTCGTTTTAGTATTTTTTTAAATTATGATAATTATTGGAGAATATCAGTACGGGTGTAATTGTTACTGTAAACTGTATATTCAATAAAATTTTAAAAACGTTCTCAAAATCTGATGTTGAAATTAAAAAACTATTCCCGGAAAGACACGTCTGAATTTTAGAAGACCTCAATCACGTTTAACGATCAAACTAAATTATTAAAATGCTGTGTTGTCTTAAAAGTAAGCATCAAGCAACGCACATGTGTTCCGTGGGTTGCAGCTTTTCTGTATCGAAGGGGCAAACGCATTCAATGGCATGCTTTCATTCACAGATAGGAATTTTGCTTAATACGATTACAAAAATACGATTGAATTTTTTAAATGTATATGCTTAACTTCATACTTAATTTTCGTCTCAATATCAAAATACTGTTATCGCAGCAAAAGGTAAGATATATTACATGATTAGCGTTATCATTATTGTAATAAAGTACTGTATCTGTTGATCATTCAAGATGTAATCTTAGCATCTTTAATGCGTGAGGAAAGAGGAAAATGATTTGAAAAATATGATAGTTTATTTGTTCATAATCAAAATCTGTAATTCTTATGGAAAAAAGATTGTTTTCTGGACTTTAAAAGACTCGGAATCTTATTACTTCTTTATTTTCGTTCTATTTATTTTATTATTTGCTTTAAAGTGCTAATTTAATTAGAATTGTTGTAAGTTAACAAAACACTCAACTTTTTATATTCCTCTGTTCTTGCACTCATTTAATATTAACTCCATTTTTTATTGCTATTACAAAATTCTTGTGACGATTCCTCAAAATTTCTGATTAATTCATCAAGTGTATTTTCCTTTCTTTTGATTTTCGACTCTTTGGTTAGTTCAATTTTACTGGTGCTTTATTCGAATTGTGAAAAGTAATTCCATTTCTATTGTGTTCGTATGAAGACTACAGTCATGCAAAATTAAAACAAAGAATATAATTGGTCCCTAACAATTGACACTAAACATTGTCTTCTAATACACGCATCAAAATATCAATTTTTTAAATATAATTTTCAAATACAAAATCTTCAAACAAAATAACTTTATGGTAATCGAAATTTAAGCGTTCTAAAAAAATTGACCTTTAATAGACATGAAAATAAATTTCATATCACCTTTCCCTATTATATGTTTTATGCAACTGACTTGCCAACAACAGGAGAACCATGCAAATACAACTGTTGTTTCTTTTTAACATTACTTTTAATAAAATCCCGAAACCATTTATAAACATCAGAAAACCATACGCTGAAAACTACATCTAATTTTTTAGATGAAACAAATTTATATTTCTTACATTGCATTTCATTATATAAATTTAATAAAAATTTATATCAAAAACGCTTTTTCAATACAAAAGGGTCACTGAAAGTAAAAATTTTAACATTCATTGCCCAATCATAAGCTCTGAAATTAAAACTAAAATTGTATTTAATATTACTGTGAACGAAATTGAAATCTTCTTTAGTAATATAACACATTATTTTTTTTACGTTTTTACAACAATGTAATTAAATCTGAATATCACCAAACAAAAAATATATAATTTCTTTAAAACTATTGTATTTAATACTGTTTGTTAATTGTAAATAACAAAGGAAATGAAAACCAACGCGAAATAATAATATAATTGGTCCCATTGTTAATGTGTCATCCGTTTATTGAGTGCATGACCTCTTCTAGTCACTTGTCTTGGCAGACAGATTTATCGTCTTCTCTAACTGTTGATGTCAAGTCGATTCCTTGCAAGGAAATATATTTGATCGTAAATATCGATACCGGTTTGATGCCCACCCTCCGAGTTCATGATCGGCTAAACCTGGATCCTCCTGCTTCTTTATTGCTAAATTGCACGCTGAATGACTACTATAAAATAGTTGCAGAAATAACTTTTATTGTGAAGGAACCATCATTTAAATGAACTTAGATAGTTGTGAAAGAAACTGGAATATATACAAACACTATTTTAAACCTCAACATCTTTGAATAATAGTTTTAATAATTATATTTCAATAGTAAAAATAAGTGTTTTATCAATAGTAAAATTTTGTAATAATTGTTTTTCTGATAATTCAGGTTCTTATTTTTGTAATAATTAGTTTAATGAAATGTATGTCATTTATTCACAACAATTTTGTTGATGCGTATCTTCTCCATTGTAGTAAAATTCAATTCCATACAAAAATTACTATTTCTTACAAAACGAATTTATTAAGTAATTGATATAACTAATTAAAGATTATTGAAGAGTGCTCTATTATGAATATGAGTGAAGAGTTTCAAATTATTTAATGAAAAATGACTTGAGAATTGATTGCAAAAGTTGACTATTTAACGCCCCAGGGGACTTACATCTAGTAAGTACCTGTTTGGCAAACACGGGGCCCCGAGCTGAGTCTGGCATTACTTCCACTTACTTGTGCTAGGATCCTTCCTTTCTCTTTCCTGACCTCCCTTGGTCACCTCTTGTTCTTTTCGATCCCGACGCTAGGGTATCTTTCATTTTCTTTTTTTTCCTTTTTTTATAATGATATATGTAATGTCTTGAGATATGTTGATATTTCAGTTTTGAGTTGTAAATCAGGAGGGTTTTTAGTGAGTATGGTTGTGTTATTCGGAGAGGAGAGTCATGTTGGCTCTCCCTAGTGCGTAACTGCATTTTCCCTACCTGTACAAGTTTTAAGGGCTCTTATGACCTCGATGTCGACGAGCCGTAAAACCTCACTAAAAAAATTGACTATTGAGAATTCATATTATGAATAGAGAAAAGCTCAAGAAAAGAGAATCATGAGAATTGAGACAAACAGTAGTATTGAAATGAAAGAATAAATCTTTCTTAGAGACCCTTGATGTCAGTACGGGGTGAAAAACGAGTTTTACAAAAAGAATATTTCGTCTGCATTGTTCAGCTAAATACAAAACACACTACGTGAACTGTAGGCAAATTGTTCGATGTGATTCACTGATGTGGTTATATGTTATAGCGTGATATGTTATAATTAAATAACTGTGTATAAACAGTTTTTCTGAATCCAAGAACGACCCTTAACGCAAATAATTCAAAATCTGATGTGAATAAAGAAGGAACTTCGCTAAACTCGATGTCATATGTGTTTATTAATTAATTTTAAAGGAACAGAGGTGAATAATTTCATTGTCCTCAACGTGGTCATAGGTAATTTGTAACCGCTCCCTTGACAATAAATTATTAATTAATTAATTAATTATCAGAGTTATTGACTCGATGTTAGTGATTTGTGGCTTGTACACAGTGTTGCCAATGTATTTACTTCACCATTTATGAAGGTAACGACAAGTGAACCTCGCATTATGTTGGCAGTACTTTTTGATGTCTTTTAACTTACGTTTAGGGGCAACATGGGCCATTCATTCAATTCACTTGCTCTTGTGGCGTTATTTTGTTCTTTCTGCATCGAGCAAAGTGTGGAATGAATATTACCTTGCGTAAACTTGTACTTTTTACAACAAATAGTCGCTTTTGTTAGTACTATTAATATTTATTTGTATATAACTTGAATTTGCAGAAGTTAATAAATGGTGTTGGGCAACCATATTGCCTTATTTTCGGCAAAGTTACACGACTTTGTGTGTAGTTTAATAAAAGGACACATACTCAACCCTTAATAATGATAATTATTTCACCAGAACCCTTCTTAACCTGTCTGGTCGCGACGGAGAGTCTGACCCATTACCCGTAAGGCCGGTTAATCTGAGATAAAAGGAGCCTACCATTTCTTTAGGATATCACGAATAAAGAAGCGACTCATTGTTTTATACTGTTTGTGGGAACATACATACAAAAACGAACACAAAAAAGTTGACAAGAAGAAGTTCATCCAGGCCCGGGTTTTGCTCCGGTTTTCCTTCAGGTACAGACGGATTTCTTATACAGGTTCTCTAGGCTTTGTCTAGGGGCGTGTTTATTGTAACAATAAATCGTGAATTTAGTGTTATTTCAATTCTTATGATTTGTAAACACTATACTCAGAATAATCTATAGTTCGATAATAATTTGTACATGTGATTTTTTGCGTTAAATTACAAACATATTGACATTCTATTAGTATTGTAACTCGCAGCTAACTTTTTATCTTATCTAGGAATTTTTGCTGAAATTTTTGAATCCGCCTCTGCCTTAGGGCCCTTGATCGGAATTGATGGGATGGTCCCTTGCTTGCTTCCGGAGAGTAAATTAGTTTATTGCCCCCCACGTGGTCGTACGCAATTTGTAACTGGTCTTTTGACAATAAAATTTATTTATTTAAGAAAAATAGAGATATGTACATATTGGTTCATAGAAAAAATGGACTCGAAAGAGAGAGGAGACTCAAACTAGTGAACTCTGCCCGCTGCAACATGAACACACATTGCGCGTTACCCCGTTTTACTTCCCAGGAATCCTCATTTTGATTATTGTGATGTAGTTTACAGTGACGTAAACTGCAAACAAGCGGTTACATACACTTCAGTTAATGCAAATTACTTGTGTTCGGAATATTTATGATCTCAGAAAGTTTGAACACGCATCCACACATTACCATGGAAATGACTCACTGACTCTTCCGCTCCACAAACCGACGCAAGAAACATCGCCTCCATGTTTTATTCGAAAAAAATTCATTTTAAAACACCACAATACTCGACAAATAAATTTTTATTTTCTCACAACATCCAGACTGAAAGGAGCTCATCTATTTCAGATGCCACGTCACAAAACCAACTACGCTCACAATTCATTTACACAGAATGTGATTAGGGAACGGAACGAACTTCCAGATGATATTAGGGGTTGCTCTTTTCTCAAACAGTTTAAATCGAGAATACATTCATAGCTCTTGAAATGTCAGTACATTGTTATAAGTATACAGAACAGATGCGCACTCCTTGTTTTAAAATGTAAAATCAGCAGTTTTCGTAAACAATTTGTATTAGCGTTAGTTAGTTTCTGCGTATTTGTGAATTATTGTAAATATCAAGAAATTTGTAGGTTAAAATATATTTAGTAAGTATATATAGTAAAATATGATGATAATTTATAAATGAAATAGGTGAAACAACATATTTTCCATTAGATTGTAACATATACTTAAAATTATATTTAGAATGTAAGAGACAATATGTAAATTTTAAGTAAATTTTGTTATTCATATTGTTTAAATAACTTCGATGTTCTAACTTGGATTGTTTTTTCGACTTTCATGTAATTCTATTTATTTGTAGTTTTATTTATTATGTTCAATTTTAATTACTATAGTAATTTTATTATTTAAATTCTAATTATTTTGTAGTTTATTCATTATTGTAATTTCAATTATTACGGTAATTTTAATTTATTTTGTACATTATTAATTATTTTAAATTTTAAGAGCAGACGTGATGGTCTGAGCCAAACCCAATAAATATTTAATTCTATTGTATGTTTGGAAAATGTCCCATGCTCCATATAAGAGAACGCTGTGTGAACCGAGTATTATCTGTTGGATGCTCCTGTCGTAAAGGGCGGAAGTGGGCGTGGACGTTGCGTTCCGTTGTGTTGCGCGTGGGTGGAGTTCCCGCGAGCGCTCTTTGGCAGTTGCGTTTTCACTTCCGGTGTGAGAGGCGTGGCGCTGTCTCTTATACACATCTAGATGTGTATAAGAGACAGTGATTAGCGTTATCATTATTGTAATNCGACGCCAAGCGCCGCGACGCCGACGACGCGTCGATGGCTCAGCGCACGCTCAGCACAGAGGCCATATTTGAGTGGGAGATATTCACATGCGTTGAGGTATGACAGAAACGACCACATATGAGTGAATGACATGTAATGCCGGCACTTCACTTTGTGTATTTGACATTTTTACTCGAACATAACCAAATGTAGATGAACTATTTGTCTGTATTTGCTCTATTGTGGCAAATACGTTTATCCATCCTCTTGTCGACTTTTTTAGTCACAAATCAAAGGTTTCAAATGAGGCAAATATTTGCGAATACCGTCCACACTTGATTAGTCGTACAACGCTCACTAGGGTGCGCGCGATCGAGTCTTGTTCTTGATGTCCTTCTTTTCTAACCTTTACTTTTAACATTTTTATACTATAATTTTTTTTATGACAATGGACAAAATTTCTATGAACTGGAATAACGAAACAATCTTAAGATTTCTTAAATTTTATCAAATGCATCCTTGCTTTCGGGCATATGAATTTTCAACATTCACCAGCACCTTGTTTGCCATAGTCTTTCCGTAATTTCATGTTTGCAAGATATGTTGATAAAACGAATTACAGAAAAAAATGTGGTGTTCCCGTTGTCAACACGTCTATAATTGGCATACGCATTCAAATTTGAAATGATTGTATTATTTGCTTGTTAGGCCCATATGTGAATGGCATACGTGAAATTATTTGCCAATTACAGTGAAAACGCTTCACAAACAACGCGATGCCAAGTGAAGTGTCAACATGACGAATATACGTGGTGAATATTGTTGAATATATTGACTGAATGTGATTGGATATGATAATGATAAAATACATAGGAGGACACCAAACGCACTGCAGATACGAAATTACGTCAATATTGTCTTTAACGAAATTACATTTACATAAAACTTTTACGATATTTTTGTCACTCTATGCTGCAGATGAAGAAACATGTATGAGAAAGTATGTGTAATGGTTTTGCACCATTAGTTTTGTTCCTTTTCGTGTCACATTTCACTCCCTGAAGTTTGTTCTTTTTATTAAAATTCTCCCTGCACTACCATTCATGTATACTTCTAAATAGTGCTCTGGTAGTGAAGTGATTCGAAGTTATCATTGCCCGGCGGGAGGCAAAGGACAATACTTTTATAGCAAGCCTTCAGGACGAAATTTTTTATACATTTCGCGGTAGTATGGTATTAAACCAAACAAAATCATAATGACAACCAATAAAGGATAACTAGTAATGCAAAACCATTTCATATATTTTCTCATTCACGTTTCTCAATCTACACTAAATAGTGACATTAAAGTTTTTTTATAAAGAGAGGATTGTTTTTGTCATGGTTCTCTATACATTGGTCGTCTTCGTGTTGCCCTATTTGAGTCGTTTATTACAGAATCTCTTTCAAAACAATTTAAATAAAGACATCTCTAATTTGTAAATTATTTGGTTTTTGCGCGTGGTTTATATTAAATTGCGATACATACGATTTATATTCTATTTCACAAGATAATTATATTTAATTACGATATTATTCACGCGAAATCCAACTAACAATATTCTTATTTAGTTAAGTTAAAAGTAAAAAAAATAAAATTGTAAATTTCAATTTAGTAAAACATTATTGGATTTATGATCAATTTCTGTTAAATAAATGAGACAGTCTGCTTTTAATTATTCTGTCTATATATCGCTTCTTACTCTTCATATTTAAGATCCCAAGAAAAGATCATAAATAATTTGTCACATATCTATTTATAGATAACGTTTTATGAAATTTTCTCTCATAATGTATTACATTAGATATCTCCGTAGCATCTAGAGAATCATTTGTATGAGAGAAACTGAATTAGAAAGTGAAAAATTTTATTTGTTGAGTTTAATATCTATACTATTATTATTTGATTCTTTTTTGATTCAATAGTGCTAAAATATTAAGTATCGTAAAATAACGACCATCCTTGTGAACATTTTTTATAAAAATATTTTGGTGTCATATATCTTTCTCAGCAATAGTATTTCCCAGGAAGACATTCCTCCGTGGTTCAGTGTAACTCCGCCAATGAGAACCCGCTTCCACATAGCGTTCCCACCATCACTAATTCGAGGTGAATACTCGGCCTGTGTTGCGTACTGATACCTGGGCGGCGGCCTGATAACCTGGGGCGTCGGCCGGCTTCTCCACCGCGCCGCGCCGCGCTGCTCTGCCCCGGTCAGCCGTTCCTCGCTCACCTGTGCGGTGGTCGCCGGCGGCTACGCAGCCGACAGATACCTGCAGCGAAAGTTATGGTTCCGAACACTCGAAACCGGAGGAAGGTTTTTTTTTATGTCTTCATTTGTATTACGAGTCCACCGCCCAGAGAACTAACTACGACATATCGGACTATAATTGTACTTTACAGATACGGCAACTAATGATGTGTTATAGATTGACTTTCGTGGATGAGTTGGGCTGTTTCAAGGAAAATTTAAGGATTATTATATAAACTACACCCGGCAACTTAGGAAAAATTGACCCATCCTATCCGGGGGTTTTCTGTGGTTTTTCTTTGAGAACAGGCGTATTTAAATAAAAGCTCACTTGGTTCGGTAGTGTCATTAATAATCTTGAATTTTGAGTGATCTTTATTTATTAGCAACATTATCGGATTAATGTAGAGAATTGATATCTGTAAATATTTTTTTTGTAAACGTGTCCTCTCATAATCGAAAAGAATTTTTTTTTTGTAATTAGTAGACACAAGGATAATCAGCTAACTATTTGTATTCTTATTGTAGGGGAGAAAAGCTTGTCACGATTTTGCTTTGGGATACAGAAATGTTAAATCCATTACTGTCTTTCGGCAATTTGATCAAAATTGTTGGGAATTATATCTTGCTTGTTCCCGGAGAGTAAATTAAGTTATTGTCCTCCTTGTGGTGAAACAGTTTCTAACTGGTTTTTTGACAATAAGTTATTTATTTATGAGAAAATGCAATGAAGTAGTAATACGTACCCTTATGTATTAAATTTTATACGTTTATTTATGTTAATTATTTGTTGAAATGTTGGTACATTTTGTTTGCATAACTGAAGAGGTCAACAAAGCTGGCAATATTTTTATTATTGTTGTTATTACTATCACAAATACGATGTACAAAGAAAGTATTGTAAATGTGGAAGTTTCCGATTGCTTGATTTTGATGGAAATAATATTTTTGAATTCCCTTGTAGGGGAAAATTGTTTTTTTTTTCATTCCTGTCCGTGTGATCGTCTGTGCGCTTCGATACTTACCGAACTGATGAAATAATTAAGACACGTTTTAAGCGCCAAAGAAAGAAAAAAAATCAAGGAAAACATTCTTCTTTGCAAAGCTGGGATTATCGGTCAGCGTGCGTTCGGTGGATAGTTTAATTGGTGTGATCGTCAAAAGAGATCGTGGGCGTATACATCACCAGAAGGCTAACAGATCCTTTACATATTTAAATTATTTGATAATAACAAGGGTTTCAATAGAAACACTTTACATTTGAATAAAAATTAATTTTTTAAAAAGTATCATTAGTTGCAACATCGAACAAGAAAGCGATGATATTTTTTCCAAAGTGTTTTACAATCGACTGGGTAGTTTAAGGTATTATGTGCGACAGAGCGACTAGGCTAAAGTATGTTCAAAAATGTTTTAAATGATAGATCAAACCTTTCTCTGTCCAGTGGATGAATTTTTATACCCTTACGGCAAAATTTTGAATTACTTGACATAAACTACTATGGGCTTATATGGAGAAACATTTGCGGGCTCACGTTTTTTTAAAATATGATTGCAAAAGTACCACCTAAACTTAGCGGAAAAATCCTACTAAAACATAGCAAATTGAGATGAGAACGCAATGATGTTAAGATTTTCACACATTACGGGGTATTTTCAAGAATAATTCACCAAAAACTGTGGAAAATACAGTTCTAGCGGAAATGGCAGCCGCATCACGTGACTGAAGACATTGCGACCCTTGTCACAGAAGGAGTCAAACGACAGTCTAAATTAATTGTCAAGTTCTAAAATCACAAAATAATTGTTTTCGTCCAATATTTAAAAAAATCAGTAGAATCAATAATTAACTAATAAGGACTACTTTGGTGAATATTTCCAAGTTTCGTGAATAGTTGGCAACTTGACTTCAGTCAACGCGCACATAATACCTTAATCCCTGTTTTGATAAAACCCTTTTTTGTGTCCTGTAAACACATATTTTTGGCACTTAGATCGTTTCTCGATTTATATGTCTCAATTTCATTTGTATTTCATCTTTAAGTTACGTTATCGGAATATATTAGATGGGACATTGCTCTGCTTAACTTTGCTCCTGAATACGTTTAACAACATCTTCTGTATCACGCGCTGGTGAAGATCTCTGGTCACGCGTGCGGGTCACTGCCCCTAAGGATCACGCAGAGCGCGTGACTGGATACTCAGCTACCAGGTCTCCGCCTCCATAATGAAGCTAACGCTTACAGACTCATTTTCAGATTTATTATAAGACTTTTCACCGCCTTTACGGGTTCCACGGGGAATGGAGTGATGGTTATTGTTTTTGAGACGCCTCGACGCTGAGAATACGAAAATATGTGGACTCAAAATTCATTATTCTGAGTATATGTTATTAAATTGAGATAAAATAAATAAATAAATTGAGATAATAGGATTAAAACAGAAAGGCCTAAAAGTTTACAATTTTCTTTGACCCTAAACTAACCTATTGTACTGATGTTGCTTCTCTCAGTAATTAATAAGATAAATTGGGTTTTGAATACCAATGTATTAATCAAAATGTAAAAATTTCTATCTAGTTAATAATAATAAAACAGTAACTCGGCGACTGTGATAAGTTACGTGAATATTAATCTTACCTGTGATGAAGAGAATCAAAAATATATCTATAATTTTAAACAATGTGTATATAACTAGAGATATGATTCCATTCAGTTCAGAATTTCGGTCAAACGCTTAGATTTATATTTTAATAAAAATACTTCTGTCTTTACACGTGATAAAAATTTTTTGCTCTAAATATCTAATAAATATTTAATGGAATTGTCATAAAATATAATAAAAAACATGTAACAATCTCGAATTAGGAGCGTCTCAAATGTGTTAACAATATCATGTTCTTCGTTGCATAGTGAGGATCTTTCTTCATTATGTATCATCCAACACCATAAGGCCATTTCAATTTTTTTTTCTTTTTACCAACTTGCGAAGTATGGCACTAGCGTTCTTTCAGCTCCAAGAAGGGTTGTCAATTCGATCGAGTAAAAACGCGTAATTAAGTTAAATGTTGGGGTGCAGAGAGGCATGCGGATAAGGGCTCAAACACGACTTCGAATTTGTAGATAATATAGGTGAGCTGTATAACATACTCTGTATATCTATCCGCATGTTGCTGTGCGTAGCCATCACTACTACTTTTCTTCTTCAATTTACAAAATATTTTTGATTTTCGAGACTCAGTTGTTGGGAAAGGACAAAAAATATTTCTAAATGACCGAATTTGACTCGATCGAATTCGAAAATAAAAAAAATTCCTAAATAGAAACTTAATCAGGATTGCCAATAGAACGAATAATTTCGTTTGATCTAATTAATATAAGTAATACATTTTATTTCATTAATTAATGAATATTAGCGTGAAACAAAAATGTTGGGACATTCATGTGTCCCACAGAAGTCATTGCGGGACGTGATACAATATTTGAAAAGTATCCCGACGAAATAGGGACGACAAGCAAATCTACTATCGAGGGAAAAAAGTCGTAATATTCGAGTTTGAACATTAGTGAAACGTTAGGCCATTGCTTCGCGCAAAAATAAGCTACACCAATTTTTTTTTTCGTATTTTATTTTGCGTTTATCGATGTGAATTAAAAGTTTTTGCTTCTTCTTATTTAAATTTCTTTGCAGGTATAAAGGGAACAAGACCGGTTTCGTTCTTTTACGACGACTCAGAAACGAGAAAATGTTGTTGTGCTAATTTGATAATAACTTTTTAATTTTTTAGTTTCAAATTCGGTAAACCACTAAACTATAAAGGTCTTTAGATTAGATTAAAATTTACTTGTCATCGGACGAAGGGGTTTTGATTAATGAATTTTCAAAATTAACCCTCTGATTGAAAGAGTGTAAAAACGGCACTTCTTCTATGTACCTGCAATAAAATTTAAATAGTACGCAGTTCACATTGATAAACGCAGAATGAAATACGAAAAAGCTTGTGTGAAAGAACGGGTTAACGTTTTATTAATGTTCAAACTCGAGCATCAACACTATCTTCGAAGACACTAGTTCCAGGTCTGTACCCTTAACCCCCAAGGGGATTTACATCTAGTAAGTACGTATTTGGCGAACACGGGGCCCCGAGCTGAGTCTGGCATTACATCCACTTACTTGTGCGAGGCTCCTTCCTTTCTCTTTCCTGACCTTCCTTGGCCACCTCTTGTTCTTTTCGATCCCGACGCTATTAAGCCTAGGGTATCTTTCATTTTCCTCTTTCTTCTTTCTCTTTTTTATAAATGTTTTAAGTAAAGTCTTGAGATATGTTGGGATTTGAGTTTCGAGTTGTAACTCAGGAGAGCTTTTAGTGGGTATGGTTGAGTCATTCGGCGAGTCCCACACGCGGGGAGAGTCATGTTGGCTCTCCCTAGTGCGTAACTGCATTTTCCCTACCTGTACGAAGGGCTCTAATGACCTCGATGTTGACGAACACTAAAGCCCCACAAAAAAAATGTGCCCTTAAGCGGAAGAGTAACTTGAGATTTGTCACGTGATGTTGCGCTGATGCGAGCTGCTTTGTTTCCTCGTAAGACGAAGTATTGTACAGAGCCCTCTCCAGACACGATTGCAAACACACACAACGAAACTTTCAATCGAGCGTTTGATTTATTCTATTTACATTTTTTTTTCCTTTTTTATTTAATTTTTTTTTGTATCTACTTTTATTTCCAAGTCCAAGTCGAAGCATGATACATTTCTGAACGCACCTCCGGGCTTCAATCATTGATTGGTCATCTTCCATATTTATTGCGGCGCTGACTAGCGGTGTGCTTTGAAACCAATCCACTAGACAGCGCTGGACACGCTTTAAGGTGGATTTTGTTGGTTATTAGTTCGAAATTCGTCTTGAGGTTAGTGACTTTTTTTTTTTTTGACTGAACGCCCGGAGCGGAGTAGAATATTTATAACTTTCCTAATTTTTCTTTTCTGAAATGAAAATTTACGAGCCAGGAAACAGAAAGTTGGTATCTTTAAACCTTGTCGCCGTTAATGGCTCTTTGGTGGGCGCAAATTAGGGATCTGACGTTTGATTTTTTTTCTTTCTTCTGTGTTCAGGTTTCGTCTGGTTCGTTGCTTCAAATTAGCTCAACGCATATTCCCAAGCAATTTATAATCTTAAGACTCTACAAAGTAATTTTTCTCGAACGCCTTCTCTCTCACTAGTGAGGGAGCGAAAAACGTTTTCCGGAAGTATTGTAGATATTGAATTAGAAATCTATGTACCATTTCCTATATACAATGAGAAGTAGATAACAAAATTTCAAATATTATTCTCAATCCTGTTTCGGGTTTTCCTCCAGTTTTCCTTCTGGGAGAGGCGGATTTTTTACACAGACTCGCTACTCTCTTGCCTACGGACGAAATTTATTGAAATAATAAATCACGAATTTAGTGTTAATTAATAATTACAATGTATAAACAATACTTTTTGAATAGTATATAGTTTGATAATAATATGTACTCATGAAATAACTTTTTTGTGTTTTATTAAATACAAATTTGTTGGTATTATGTTAATGCAACAGGACGTGCCGAACTATTTTTATCGTTAGGAGTATGTTGAAATGTTCAATCCGCCTCTTCATTAGGCAATTGATCGGAATTGATGGGATGGTCCCTTGCTTGCTTCCGGAGAGTAAATTAGTTTATTGTCCTCCACGTGGTCATAGCAGTATGTAACTGATATTTTAACAATAAAGTTTATTTATTTACTTATTTATTGTTATTTAACCTGAATTATCTGTGATTAAAATCAGCTCCAACACATCGTTGTCTATACAAGTAAGAACCTCTGTGTGTCACATGGAGTGGAAAGATACTATATATATATATATATATATATATATATA